>PVJN01003872.1:0-95877 GCA_004026805.1 Lasiurus borealis
CACAACTGGACGCCCAACAACACAGAAGCACCCCTGTTTCTGCTCCTTGGAATAAAAGGGGGTATGGATATGGAGGGCCAAGAACAATGAGTTTGTCTCAATTCCATACACTCTTGGAATTCTGCAGCAATTCATCATTCTTTAGACATTTATATCTCTCACTGCTGTACAAGAATATACCTTAGAGAAGAGGTCCTATACCTTCACTTTTTGCCATTTAATGAGACCTCAAAAATAAATGGTCCTTATTAAATATTAGTTATTAAAATCCAAGGGACATTCTAGAGAGCAAATAGAAAACGCACTAGTGAGCATTTCTCATAACAAAGAATTAAAAAAAGATAAAAACTCCTACCGAGAATTTCTGAGGCTGAGATTTTAAAATGCATTGAATCCATCTGGAGGTTGATTTAGAAGTGTTTATGTCTGAAATGTTTTTTCATTTAAAACTTTCATTCAGGTTTTCAGATGTTGATGTATTGCCTACAGGAAATAAACTGCAATCCACATGGCAGTAGCTTGGCTACAGAACTCTGCAGTCTCAGGATATACTGCAGATATGTAGACTTTGGTTTTGTTAAGAGGATACTTGTGGAGATTCTTGGTGAATTACAGGTTTCTCTTTGCATTTCAATAATGAGCACATAGATATCAAATAGATCTTCAAGGATGTGCACATTTTCCATTTAAAACAATATGTATTAAACACATTAAAGTTCTCTTAAAAACCAAATATGTTTTTTTTTAAAAAAAAACATTTAGTAAAATAAAAAAAAAGAATCACAATCTAGTTAGTATGAGGGCAGTTTTAATAAAAACTTGATAAGATTAAGGAACTGTCAGAAATTATCAAAGGGGCACTTGAAAAGGCTATTTTTAAAAGTCAATTCTAATTACTTTTTAATTGGCAGATTTCATATTTTTGATAGTGTGTGTGGGTTTGTGTGTGCAATAGATTAGTTCATATGAAAGCTAACTACAAAAAAGCTGATGGGTTTGTTTTACAGATGCATTTTTAATGTGTCTTTATACAAATAAACAGATCTCTATCTTTAATTTCATAACATTTCTATTTCATGTTTTGATGAAAAGACTCAATTCTTTGGCTTTCCTATTAACTGAAGTGCTTTTATATTAACTTACTTGAAAAAAATAGTAAGAAAACAGACCTTATATTCTAGAGAAGAAAGTGTCCAAGTCAAGCTTCAAAGTGATGTTTTGAGCTTTAGCATAGACAATTTTTATAGTAATGTTGCCAATCCAATGCATTTAATATTTTTAAAGTGAATAGTAGCACTTTACATATAACTTTGGGTATAAATTTGCCAAGATATCATAGTAATATTTCTTTATTCCAGATCTGAAATTGTCTTTGGTATCTTCTACCTATAACCTATGGGAAGGGATTGCTGTCAGAATACACTATTTATTCTTTTGGAGATGTTGTTCATATATCAATAATGATTTGTTTTAACTCTTCCTAATTTTGTGCTTGCTTTGATATCAAATTTTAACTTTGGCTATATAGTAACACATCTCTATATATAAAAGGCTAACATACTAAGTGTCCATCTGAGTAATGATGTCACATAGCAACAACTGGTTTCCTCTCCCTAGTGACAGGGCATCTATATATATGAAAGGCTAATATGCAAAGTGTCCCCTTGGGAGTTCAACAGAGAGACTGTGAGTTTAATTGTTTGCTATGATGTACACTGACCACCAGGAGGTGGTGCAGAATGAAGGCCCAGGCTGGCAGCTGGCAGCCAGGGAAGGAAGGCCCCAGCCAGCAGTTGGCAGCCAGAAGGAAGGTTCAGGCTAGCAGCTGGAAGGCTCTGATCAATTTGATCACCAGCGAGGCTTAGAGACCCTAACCATGCACGTATTTCACGTACTGGCCTCTAGTGTATAATAATTTTCATGATTTAGATATCAATTTAGCTAATTCTATAGTTTGGTGCTTTTCTTGTATAGAAAAAAAAATTAATGACCTTAGTTTAGGGCTTGAAGAGTAGTTTATAAGAAGTATAAAGGGAAAGTGATATTTTTTTATAAATTTCAATTAAACACTATATATATATATAATATATAAAAGACATGATTAATCAAATTAAATATAGGGATAAGACTGAAAGGATATATTTGGTTAATATTGTAAATATCAAGATTTAGTAACCAGAGTATATAACTACTCCTATGAAGCAAATTAAAATTTCAACAATTCCATAAAAATGTAAGTGATGAATATAGATAACTCAAAAAAAAGAAGACACAGATTTCCTAAAAATATGAAACTACTAAATTTCTATTAATATTAAGAAAGTGCAATTTCAAATAAAGAGTGCGCCTTTTAGCTATTGAGCTGGCAAAAACAAATATCTAATAGTAAGTTTCCATGAAATTGTGAATAGCAGGAATCTTCATATTCTCTTAGGGGGAGTGTACAACGCCACAAAAGTAGGCAGAATCCAATAAAATTATAAATGCTGTAGTAGGCAGAATTCTAAGATGGCCCCCAAGATCCCCTCCTTTGAGTACTGGAGCAAGAGAGTGGACCTGTCACTATATCTAGCCAGTAGAACACAGTCAAGGTATTAGTATGTTACTCGTGATTAAATTACAATGTACAGCCAGTCCTATCTTTGCTCAATTGTGATCTGCACAAATTCCATTTATCATAGTTTAGGTAAATAGCACCAGTCTTTCTATATGTTTCACATTTCTCTTATTATTGTAATTAAGTTGTAATTGCAAAAAAATAAAAAAAACTTTGCTGCTAACTCTTCAGTCTAGATATCACTATTGTATGTAACAGATACACATGATGATCAGTGACCAATCACTGGTTTTATTTTAAAATCAGTTGGTATTTAGTAACTATACATATGTTAGTTGCTTCAAGCACAGATAGCAAAGCATGGGAGTTGTACCATCTCCTTGTATCCCTGAAATAAATCATGTCACACTTTATAGAAATGAATAATTGATAGAGGAAATTCACTAACAAAGAGAAAAGCACAGCAAAGAAATGAAAAGTAAAAATACTGGGAGTGAAATTGAATTTGATTAGAATATTATATTTGAATATGGGACAGCAAAGTGAAAATAGAGCAAGATTTCCCCTGCATCAAATTACTTTTTAAAGAATATTTTAATAATATTGAAAAAAAATAACAAATATATTTTTAAAGGCAAAGTTGTTTTAAAGTCTTGTTTAAATTGCACTAGGTATGGAGGAGTGTTAACTTCCATTTTGGATAAAAGACAGTACTAAAAAAAAAAAAAATCCAATCAGCTTGTCTAGCATTTAGGCCAAAGCATTGAATTAATTTCCTCTTTGAAAAAAAAGAAAAGAAAAGTAATTACTGGAATAACTTTTACTGCTAATATAGTTTGGTGTCATTATTTCAGAAGTAGCATAAATTGATTTACATTAAGCTATTTGGTGAAGTTAAAAGAGCTAATGAGAAAGCAGCAATAAAAATTGCACCCAGATTCCAAATATTGGTTAAGATGGTTGTAATGACTATCACATGTTTAATGTCGACAAGTCACCATTGGAAGGCAAGCCTTATTAATAACTTATATGAAGAAAGATACAGAATTGCAAAGTGGCCATTAAAGAGAGACTCTAGAAATACACTCTGAAGAACTAAGTGAAGATGAACTTACTGACATATTGATGGAAGTGGTTTGGAGGAAAAGAATGGAGACATCCAGAAGAGACTGGAAGAACACTTTCCTTTAGACCAGTGGTTCTCAACCTTCCTAATGCCTTAACCCTTTAAGACAGCTCCTCATGTGGTGGTGACCCCAAGCCATAAAATTATTTCTGTTGCTACTTCATAACTGTAATTTTGCTACTGTTATGAACTGTAATGTAAATATCTGATATGCAGGATGTATTTTCGTTGTTACAAATTGAACATAAGTAAAGCATAGTGATTAATTACAAAAAACAATATGTAATTATATATTGTGAAATATGTATTTCTAATTACAAATAAATGAAATTTTGTCTTGAATCGTGGTATAGCATGGGTAACAGTCTTAATATGACAACAGTAAACTACATTGCTACATTTTGCTACATTGAGGAGCGGTTTGTTGGTTCCTAAGACCATGGGAAATAGGTGTTTTTCAATAGTCTTAGGCGACCCCTGTGAAAGGGTCGTTTGACCCCCAAAGGGGTCGTGACCCACAGGTTGAGAACCGCTGCTTTAGACAAAAGCTTGGATACAGCTCAGGATATTGATGGTGCATGGGTTAAAATGTTGGAAACTGACTCAAACTCAGAAAGGGCTATGGCATTTCACCAACTCATAGAAAACATGCTTGTTCCTGTAATTTGCAGGACCTGTGTCTAACCAATAGACAATCTATATATATAAAAAGCAGGGACCAGAATGCTGTAATGACTGTAACAACTGGTTGCTATGACACCCACTGTGGCCAGCAAATTGGCCCCAGCTGGTCAACCCCCCACACAAGGCCCTTTCCCACAGCTGGCCCTGCTCCTGATCATCCCTCTACTTCAGTAGGGAATGGTGTTGGCCAGCCAACCTCTTACACCCCTCCATCCCATCCAGCCCTGCCCCAGATTGCCCCCCAACTCAATCAGGGGCATCACCCACAGCCCTTCCCATGGCCATTCCCACTCGCAATCAGCCCCCACCACACCAATTGGCCCATAGCCCCTCCCCCACAACCAGCTGCACCCCCAATCATTCCTCCACAGCAATTGGGGGTGAGATGGCTGGCCAACCTTCCATAGGCCCTCCCGTGGCCACTGACCTTTGATTAGTCCCCCTATCTCAATCAGGGATGGGCCTGCTGGTCAATCACCCATGTCCCCTCCCCACAGCTGACATAGCTCTGATTGGGCTCTGATCAGGCCAGGCCAGCCAGCCAACCCCTACCATCTTCTCCTCCCAACAGGCCTGGCACTGATCACCCTAATTGGCCAGGTCAGCTGGACCACACCCATGCATGAATTTGTGCACTGGGCCTCTAGTCCTATATAAATGGATAATATGCAAATAGATCAAACTGCAGAAAGACCAGTCACTATGACATGCACTGACCCTAGGGGGCAGATGTTCAATATGGGAGCTGCCCCCTTGTGGTCAGTGAGCTCCCACAGGGGGAACGCTGCTCAGCCAGAAACTAGTCTCATGTCTGAGGAGCGCAGTAGAGATGGTGGGAACCTCTCCCACCTCCACAGCAGCGCTAAGGATGTCTGACTACTGGCTTAGGCCTGCTCCTTGAGGGCTCCTGGGCTGCCAGAGGGATGTCTGACTGCCAGCCTACTCCAGATTCCCTGATTCCCTAATATCACCTGAAGGCTCCCAAGACTGTGAGAGAGTGCAGGCCAGGCTGAGCCTTCCCATGCCCAAGTGCACCAGGCCTCTAGTAAATTATATGATATGAAGAAGGCACTTACTGTTCAAACTAACTTTTTCAAAGAAATGAAACACTCATTCTAATATTTCTACTGTTTGAAGCCACAGTTATAAACTTACTTTATAATTTATACTTTTCTATATATTTTGCACCTATGGTAAGAACATTTTTAATATTTTGACAAAAATTTTTATGTTATCGGAACATAGTAATAAAAATTATAATTCCTCATTAATTGTTAAGATTGTTCTCCATGGTTAGAGCTTCCACCATCATTTTTATATTCCCAGAATACCATACGGTACCATATTGTGGAAGGGAGTGAGATATGGGAATGAAATGTGGAGTGCCAAATAATAGACATTTCAATGTTAATTAAAAGTTTTTAATAAAAAACTTTTTAAAAAATTACAAAATGTCAATAGTTGTACATTAAATGCCAGGTTCACAGGTGTTTATTATTTGTAATTTTTCTATATATTTAATTAATAAAAGGGAATGACTATTAATTCTAATATCTAACACACATTTAAACCCTAATTTATATCTAGCACAAAAAGATGATGAGGGGTTGAATGGAAAGTGTTAAAAATGTTCTGTTAAGCCAAAACTGGTTTGGCTCAGTAGATAGAGTGTCGACCTGTAGACTGAAGGATCCCAGGTTCTATTCCTGTCAAGGGCATGTACCTTGGTTGCGGGCACATCCCCAGTAGGGGGTGTGCAGGAGGCAGCTGAACAATGTTTCTCTCTCATCAATGTTTCTAACTCTTATCCCTCTCCCTTCCTCTCTGTGAAAAATCAATAAAATATATTAAAACCTATGTCCTGTTAAAAGTGGGAGCAATTAATAAAACCAAAATTGAATGGATTCTTCCTGCCTGCTCCAGAATAGTTGCTTTCTGTGTTTTAGCAGGGAGGTAGGGGAGGGAACAACTTTCCTTCTTCAATCTCCTACTAACTACTTGCACTTATTCCTAGCCAATGGTGAGATTCAGCCAGCTTCCTCTGGGAGGAAGCTCAAAGCAATTTAGTGTATCTCACCAGATAGATATAATGTGATGGTCTCTTCAGAATCAGCTGTTGCTTATTAATGAGAAAAACACATTTACTGAGTACAAATTTCTGGAGATTGTGGCTAAAATTTTTCATTTTTTGAGAAAAAAGATTTTACAAACTTTCTGGAAGCTCTTATGCATTACATTTAAAAAATATTGCTTTTTAATAGTAAAATAGAATTCATCAAAATGACAAAGTTTGCAAATGGAAATACATAATTATAATAATAATAATTGAGAAGCTTTTTATTGAAAACATCTTTTGGGGATATGGAGAGGGACCATTTATGATAAATAATTTTCCTTTTGACCACCTCCACTCCCACCTTTGGGTAATGTGCCATAAAGTACTTTAGGTTCAAAATGAACCTCTTTGCTCTTCTCATCTTTCTTTGACTTTTAATGTTTTAAAATTATCAAAGAGTTAAAAAATTGCCATTATACTTTAATGAACTTTCTTATTTTCTTCACCCATATTCATTAATTGTTAGCTTTGGTCACATTTACTTTGTGCATATATACATATTTTTAGGATAAATTGTTGAACAATTTTAGAGTAAATTAAAGATATCGTGAATGTTTATCCCTAAATATCTCAGTGTGTATACCTCTAAAAATCAGAATAACATTTAATATTGTTAAAGTACTATGATTCAATGTGTCATTCATATTCAAATTTTGCCATTTGTCTTGATAAAGTCTTATACATGTTTTTTTTTTTTCATCCAGTCTTCATGTCTTTTTAGTATCATATATCTGGAATGATTTCTCACTTTTTTTTTTTTTTTTGGCATTTCTTAAGAGTACTAGCCAGTGATTTTATTGAGTATTTTTTTTTTCCTGATTGCTGTCTCATGAGTAGATCTAGTTTATGCAATTTTGTCAGGACTACAAGTAACTTCTTATCCTTCCCAGGACATCACATCAGGAGATACATGACTCAACCTATTTCATTATTTGATAATGTTAACTATGGTAACCCTTGGAATGTTGTTTGGAAGGCTTCTCCACTGAAAAATTACAATTTTCCTTGTAAACAATAAATCATCAGTTATGACATATAGTGATAGTATAAATATCCTATCCCCCATCAATTTTTTTTTAGTTTTAACATATATTAATACATTTTTCCATAACTCAATTATTTCTATGGCTATAAAAAGAGATTTTTATGACAATAATGCCTCCATTTTATCATAAGGAAGAGGTTTCTCTTTCCTTTTTTATTTAGTATGTACAGGGACACATACATACACTTTTTTCTATAGAAACTAATCACCATCATTATTCATTTTGATGCTTGAATTATTTAAGCTTCAGCTATTGGGAGCTCTTTCTGTTTTTGACATGCTTCTGTCATTTTTGGAGCATGTTGAAACTTTGTAGCACCATAAGATCTTCTAGATTATTTTGTACTTTCCCTCCATTGCCCTTCGATTAAGCATTTCTTCACAGTTCCTTGATTCTTTTTAGTAGGAAATGGTTTGTTACAAATAAAAATGTGCTCATATGTGTTCATAGCTTTGGGTGTCTTTGCTTCTCCACTTTCAGCAGATAGAGCTGTTACTTATGCCTCTCATTTTGCCTTTCTGGTTCTTTCCATGCCATATTTGTAATCTCCTTTCTTTCCTGGTAAGAATGCTGGAACTTAGTCAACTTTGAGAACCAAAATACTGCAGGTGAATGCCTAAAGGACAAACAGAACTCAGCTAAGGAGAATATGTGATTTCCCCTTGGTTCTGTGTTGTTACACTGTACAATGTTATCCAATGACTAGAGAATATCACTAAGACATTTTTCATTTATACTAGAAAGGGAAATAATGGACCACTGCCTTGTGAAAGAAATATTCTGGGTAATCAGAGCTTGAATTTTATTGGGCTTTTTTCTTCTCCCCAGGGAATAGAGTCAGATGGAGTAAAAACAAAGGTTGATGTGTATACCATATTCTGTACTTGACTATATTTTTGTAGATTTATTTTTGAATTGCAAATGACACTGCATGAGAGTAAGGTAAATATTCTTCTCCACTATCTAATAAGGTTTTAATAAAAATGAGAAAACAGGTAAAAATGAAAATAAGTTTTATTACCTTATTGGAAATCTATATACACAGTTGAAGAAAGGCAAAACTAACAGTAAAAGTGGGATGATATTTTGAAAAATATTTTCTATTTTAAATGCATGTCAGTGTACATAGATTATATTTTTCTGTTTTTAAATGCAAAAGTAATAATTTCTAATATTTATATATTAAATGCTATAAAAAGCACATTAAATGAATTATCATAATTAAGTCTTGAAAAAAATCACAGATGAAAGAAACCATTATCCCCACTTTACAAGCACAGGATTTGGAGTTCCCAGAGCTTGTCCACAACCACAAAGCTAGTAACTAATTAAATAAATATTCATCCAAGATCTGTCCAATTAAAGCCAATATAAGTTGATACAATATATTAACTGAAATGTGAAAGTAAATCATTTCAATGTTTTAGAACTAAAGAGAGTCTAGCTCATTTTTGCTCTTGATAATTTATGGAAATATTCACTTTAATTTATTACTTTAAGACAACTTATTTTCTTTGAATTCAATAGCTAAAAACATAGTGAAATATGATTTCCTATATTTTATTGTCCTATCATAACCATCTAAACATAGAAAGAAAAATTATATTACATTGTACTGAAAATATTGAGCATCATTAGAAAGCACTTACAAAGATTCAAAAATTATTTGACAGTATAGTGTGTGTTCTAGAAGTTCAGCACTAGTGTCAATCTAGTTTAATCTATCATATAGATCACATCAATGTGTAATTTTCTCTTTAATTATTATTAAATTATTTCTTGCATTTGTGCTTTAGAGTTTAGCTCTTATATGAAATTATTTCACAGAACTCTTACAAATCCATCCCGCTCTTGAAAACACTACCTTTTTAAATAGCCTTCTTTAACTGGAGTAAAAACTAGCTATTCTTTGTCCTATACAGGTCACTTGACTGGTTACCTGGCCAAGAGGAAGGAAATCCTCACTCACCAGTCTGGGCTGGGAAACATCCTTATAACTGTTTTAAATTTACCTTGCAAAGTTTTCTAGAGGTAATATTTTACATTTAAAGCAGAAGTAAGCATAGGAACACAGAGGAAGAGTCCTAGAATCCGGAACATCCTAAATGATAACCTTTTACCTGGCTATAGTCTCACCATAAAGTATTTAAAAAGAAAATGAGCCATTATCCCTATTCAGTTCTTTATACTATACAGAAATTAATACAAAACAATACTACTTTTCCATATAAACATTTAGACATATAGAAACATTTTTATATACAAGATATTATTAGGATCTGGCTCTTTTCTGTAGGAGTATGAGTGTGGTATAAATAGGCTTTACTTACCTTTATATATTTTAATTAAAGAAAAGGTAAATTCTTACCTATAGGAATATCATCTATATACCAGTATATAAAAGCCTAAGCGACCAGAATGAATGGAATGACCAGAATGACTGGTTGCTATGACACGCACTGACCACCAGGGGAAAGGCGCTCAATGCAGGAGCTGCCCTCTGTGATCAGTGCACTACCACAACCAATCTCCCCTGGCAAGCCAACCTCCCACAGTTCCTTCCCCCCAGTCTGCAGACCCCAATAGTCCCATTGGGCCTGGGACAGGGGACTGGGAGTGGGTGGTGGTGGATGTGGCCCCTTTCCCAGGAGGGCTGAGAGATGGCTCTTTCTTTGGGGCCAGCAGCCAAACTCCCATGCCTCATCCCTATCCTTAGGCGACAGGCTCCAATCTGCCTGCCACCCGCCCGCTGTGATGGCAGCATGGCTGTGAGGGAAGGAGGAGGCAGGTGTGCAGGGAATTGTGCTGTGATGGAGTGCCAGTGATTATGGTGGTGGCATCCAGCATCTCTTCCTTCCATGCCCAGCTTGGCAACCATTGCCTCCTCTCTGGCCTGTCCCTGATCAGTTCTGATTGCTGGTCAGGCCTAGGGACCCCACCTGTGCACAAATTCATGCACTGGGTCTCTAGTTTGAAAAATAAGAAATAATTCAAATGCTGAGGAGTCAATATAATCCTATCTAATAAAGAGGGTATATATACTGATTGTCACACCCTCTCAAGATGGTGGTGCCATAGCCACAAGATGGCAGCACCCAGTCCCCTCAGCCCCACCTCATCCATCAGAGTCCTCCATTCCCCTCAGCCCTGCAGGAGAAGGCAGTTGGGGATGGTCATGCTGGCAGGAAAGCAGTTAGGCATCAATCAGGCTGGCAGAGGTGCAATTAGGGGGTTATCTGGCTGGCAGGCCGGTGAGTAGTTAGGAGCCAGCAGTCCCGGATTGTGAGAGAAATGTCTCACTGAACTGAGGGACTCCTAAACCTGTAGTCGGACATCCCTCAAGGGGTCCCAGATTGGAGAGGGTACAGGCTGAGCTAAGGGACCTTCCCACCATGCACAAATTTGATGCACTGGAACTCTAATTTATAATATAATTATAAACCACATAATATATACTTTATATAAGACTACTATTTATTATGCACAACTTAAATATACTTGCACACATACACACTTTACGTGTATATGTACGCATGACATACTGCATATATATATATATATATATATATATATATATATATATATATATAATTTCTAGAAGAAAGCCAATTTTACTGAACTCCACAAAAATTGCATAGCTTGATTTTGGTATTTGTTCTTTTTTTTAAATATATTTTTTTATTGATTTCAGAGAAGGGAGAAGGATAGAGAGATAGAATGCACACTGAATTAGTGTCATTTTTATCTTTATTTTACAGCTTGGGAAAATAAGGTACATGGAGGTTTAGTAATATGACCAAGACCATGCATTAATGAGAGTCAGAACTGGCCTTGGATATAGTAGATATGAGCAACCAGGGAACTTATACTTAAGTAACTGATATGATGTTGTCATTTGAAAATGAGATTAGAAAAGAATAGAACATTATGAGGAAGATGGAGAATGGAATTTTAAAATGCATTGTAAATATTTTCTTAAACAGCCATGGTCACCGTTTCTGACTGATAATTATTGTTCCTGAAGCAAGTCTAAAGTACAATCAAGAACATGGCTATGGAAATAGATGGAGGTGGGTTTGAAGTTCAAATTTAAAGTTTTTTTCTTATCTGGACCAGCAACATTTAATTATCTTGTCTAGAACTCTGGTTACTCATTAATAGACTGTACACACATCTAGGTGAGGTAACAAATAATGTTATGAGAATCCTGTGCAGTAAAACCTACTACAGATGGTTAGTTCAACAAGGTTGGTTCACTGCAGTTTTCCTTCTTGCATCATTGCCACAGGCATTTTCTAAATTTTAAGATTCCAGTCCTTTATTCCTTCCTTCTCACTGTCACAAATCATCTTGCCTTCCTCATCACAGAGAAGCATCTACCAGGTGTAAGGGCCCAAATAGTCTTAATTACAGTCACGTATTCTTAGGCAGAAGCATAATCCTGAGCATGTGTAACCTGTTACTATTTTGAAGGTACAACACACCACATGGATAAGTGATTCTTAAACTCTTGCACCTAGACTGTCTTAATCAAAGTGAAGTAGAGTGTCTATTAAAATCAAGACTTTTGTTCCCACTGTAGTACTTCTGAATCCTATCTCTGGAGAATAGGACCATATAGTATGTATTCTTAGCAAGCTTCCCAGAAATTTGAAAGTAACCTCATTTAAGGACAGCATCAATAACACTCACAAATATTTGAATGAAAAGCTAGATGATACAAATAGAAACTTCTGTAATTTCTGGAAGAAATTTACTAAACTCCCCATAAATTGCATAGCTTGATTTTGGAATTTATTATTATTATATATATATATGATTTATATATATATATATATATATATGATTTATATATATATATATATATATATATATATATATATATATATGATTTTTTTACAGAGAGGAAGGGAGAGTGATAGAGAACTAGAAACATTGAGAGAGAGAGAGAGAGAGAGAGAGAGAGAGAGAGATTGATCAGCTGCCTCCTACACACCCCCACCTGGGGATGTGCCTGCCACCAAGGTACATGCCCTTGACCAGAATTGAACTTGGGATCCTTCAGTGTACAAGCCGACTCTTTATCCACTGAGCCAAACTGGTTTTCACTAAAATATGTATTTTTATTCATTTCAGAGAAGAAGGGGGAGAGAGAGAGAGACATCAAGGATGAGAATCATCGATCTGCTGACTCCTGCACACCCCTTGGTGAGGATTACCCTGCAATGCAAGTGCCCTGACCAGAAATTCAACTGTGACTCTTGATTCATAAGTTGATGCTCAACCACTGAGCCATACTTACTGGGTAGAATTTATTCTTTTAACATGTCTGTTTCAGTGTGTTTTCTCAAGTGTGTTTCAGAGGGCACATGCAGGAGGCTCTTTGACTGTACACATTGCTCTATCTGATGATTCATGTCCATTCACTCCACTGACCTCCTTTCTACTCTGGCCTAGCTCCACAAGCCTTGCTGTCACATACACTAGGCACTCTTCCCTCAGGACTTTTACAGTTGTTGCTATGTCTTCCTAGACTTTTCTTCCCAGACTTTTCTGCAACACTTACAGACTTGCTCTCCAATATCCTCTAATCTTTGCTCATGTAGCACATCCTAATCAGAACTTTCTTGAGCTCATCTGTTTAAAATTGCAGCTAAATGGGAGCCATTCCATTCTATCACTGACTCATATCACTGATATTTTAAACACAAAAAAGCTACTGTTTTAGAGGTGCTCTTAAATCCCTGAAAAATAGACAATGTGTTGAGTAGATAAAAAGGAGTTGAATTAGCAGATTTTCTGTTACATTAACATCATGATTTGTGGTTGAAGAAGTGTAAAAAAGAGCATTAAAATGAAGTGAAATGTCATCTTAAAGTGTGGGCAAGTTTATTGGGTATTATGTTGTAATTACAAGTATTGACTCACCCAAACCTTGATTATAAATTTTTGTTACTTATACCACAATGCCTGTGAGGGTGGCTTTGGGATTTAAAAGAAAAAGAATAATCTGTGGGCTCACAAAGAGTCTCTATTTGCTCCACCCCCTCATTAGTTGTGAGAGCTCATGTAATTTGCTAATTCTCTGAACTTTGCAGTCATCTGTTATACAATAGAAATACCTATAACTGGCTTTTAGAATTGCTATATACATGAAATATTAAACTCTGTGTCCTCACACAGTAGGTACTCAACTAATGGCAGTCCTTTAATATATATATGTATATATATTTCAGAGAGGGAGAGGGAGTGAGAGACAGAAACATCAATGATAAGTGAGAATCACACTAAGTGCATGCCTCACACTAAGGACTGAGCCCACGATTTGGGCATGTGCCCTGACTGGAATTGAAACTTGACCTCAACCACTGAGCTATGCCATCCTTTCATGGCAGTCCTTGTAAAGCACAAATTAGCTCTAAGCACACAGTGAGTGCGTAAATACTGTGTCATGTAGAGTTCTGCCTGAGTCCTTGTGTGGGCTGTACAAATAAGACACATTACTAGTATAAGATAACTTTTCATTATCTGGGGCATCAAGTGAAAGTAATTTTATTTTTATCTCAACCTCATGGAATAATAACTAAACTGTGCACACATTGATCAATGACTGTCTCTTGGGGAGGTCTACCCAAAATAGTAAAAAACATATTAAACTGGGGTTAAGCATGGTGTTCTCTATACACCAGAAGTTCAGTATATATTTGATGGTCAGTTAACTGTTACCATTTTTTAACCAATTATATTTTTAGATTGCAGCCTTTTCACTTTTATCTTAGGGTTCTCTGACTCTCATATAATTTTACATTGCTTGTACTCATGTTTTTCCACTTAAAAATTGTAATGGTTTCTAATTCAACTCTATTTCAGGATCATCCCTGTTGTTAAGATATTTATAAAAGACAGCTAACTCAATAGCATCTCAAATTATGTAAAAATTGTAATGATTCTATACACAAAACATATTAAAGTCATTTTATATTTGACTATCTTAAGAGGATTTAACAAATTAGTGACAAATACTAATTGTACAGCAGCTGGGAATTTTACATAGTGTAATTAGGAAGATGTGGCCAGTTGCCTCAATTCAAATGAATCATTGTGCATGTACATATACGCATGTGATAACAGGGCTGACATTGGCCCTTGGAATTTTAAAACTCAGTCAAAATTTTAATCAAAAGTTGTTAGTAATGGTAGAATATTTATATATACACTAAAGAAGTATAAAAACTTTTTCCAATGTATATATTGCAAATTTAAAATATTCATTTCTATTATGTCAAAAAGAGTCCTGTGTCGTTTTATACCCTGATTCTATTATTTTTGTGTTTTCACCCAGACATTCGAAAGGAAGAGAGAGGGAGTGAGAGACAGAAACATCAATGATAAGAGATGTTTTTATTTCTTAAAAATACACAAAGTGTTTAGGCAAAAGGAATATTAGAAATATTGGAAGCAGTGTAAACAGAAAATAATCAACACAGAAAATCACTCCCTGTGCATATTGGACTTACATTATTTACAGAAAGTTCCCATTTTCTTACTGTTCTCCTCAATTCTGAATAAGATGTTCATAAATATCACTTTCACATTTCATTACTGTTTTTACTCTGCTGTAATCCTGATTACTTTTACTAAATTGCATCAAATTTTAAAAATTAAAAAAATTAATTGTACATATTTTTAATGTGATATTTGGTAAAAAATCAAGATAATCAACTTAACTTTTGGTTTTCCATACATTCTTGATTATTTATAAAATGAAGCTATAAAATAAGACCCCAGTGGGGTAAATACATAGACACTTTGCTGATCCTATGTAAGTAGCAAATAGGAAGACTATATTAGGATATGAGTCACATGAGTTTATCACAAATAAGATAATTGTCATATTTCCCAAAAGTAAGTATTGACAAACATTTTTTCTAAGAACTAACACAAAGATGAATTTCTGAAAGCATAGATTTTCCCAATATGTCAAAATAAACTTTGAAGTGGAGGCCCTGTGGAAGTCTATTACATTAAGTATTTCCCTCAACTCACCTTTATGTTAAGGCAACTGAAATCATCCTGTGAAGTTCTAGACCATCCTTTCTCTTAGGAGGATTTTTTAATTGGGAGGGAGATGGGCTTCATACAGAAGGGACTTTTTGGAAAAGACTGAGTTGTCTCCAAGTCCCTAAGGATCTCCATTCTGGGGCTTTGTCAGGTCTAACAGAGTTGCCATAGACTTTCAGAATGTGAGTTTAGAGGTCTAGAATCAATTACAGTGGACATTAACAAGTGATATATAGGCACATGGCACCATTTTGACATGTCACTTTCATCAGGAAGACTTGGTTATCAGGCATTTCCAAGGTAATTTATACAAAGCACCTCTCTACAGTGCCAGTTATCAAATCAGAGTGGAACAAATATGCAATCAAATTTTATTTATTTAGCTCGAATATATGAATTAGTTCCTGCTGTTTTAACAAGTATCCAACTGGCATTTATTAGAATTAAATGATGATCTCCAAGTGAGAAATATAGTATGTTGGCAACCATTAGCATTTTATTAACCAATTTGGAACCACTGAATAAAACTGAAATCAAACAAATGGCTGTTCATATAGTAAATAAAAATAAAAAAAGAAGAGCTCTCTCCTGTCTAGCATGGTTAACTCTTTTTAAATGTTTAATGAGGAAATATTATTAGGAATTAAAAAGATAACCCACCTACCAGATTTAGCATTAGCTCCTAAAGGGCACAGAACTGAAACCCAATTATTGAAATTCTTAGAGGTTTCCAACTCTAATTTTATATTGGAGAAACAACATTCTTAAAACTAACAAAATTGAAATGTGCAGTATTTATTATCTCTAAGTTGTTTCATTTTATTTACATAGATAATGTTACAAACGTTTGCATAAATATTTAAATTATTGTTTTTTCCAAGATGTCCATTGTGCTTTATGAATACTTTCTTTAACAATGAATCTCTGTTCGGGGATACTACAAGAACATATAATGGTGTGTCCAGAATTTTTACATTTGCTTAAAGGTTTTGAATTCTGAGGTGAAGTGGTTTTAGAGCAGTAATGTGTTGTAAAATTACACTGGGACAAGTTAAATGAAAGAGGAAAAAAAGGGAAAGATGGAAAAGGCTAGAGTTCAGGAATTCATAGTGTTCACTAGGAACATTACATGTGTCCTTTCATTAACTCCTTACACTTTCCGTGAACAAAAAACAGCGCTTGAATTTTAACATTAGAACAAATGAGGCTCAAAGAGCTTCAGTAACTAGTTGGACAACAAGCAGTTCAAATAGAGGAAGGTTTAGAACTCAATCATCTCTTAAGCAACAGTACATACTTTTTCACTACATTGTCAATGGCCAATATGTCTCAAAACTTAACAAAAGGAAGATAAACAACCCAATAAAAAATGGGCAATGGACCTAAATAGATATTTTTCTAAAGAGGATATAAGAAAGGCCAAGAGACATATGAAAACATGCTCAAAGTCACTAATCATCTGAAAGATGCAAATCAAAACAACAAATTGGTACCATCTCTCACCTGTCAGAATGGCTATCATCAACAAATCAACAAAGGATAAGTGCTGACAAGAATGTGGAAAAAAATGAACTCTCCTGCACTGCTGGTGGGAATTTAGACTGGTGCAGCCACTGTTGAGAACAGCATGAAATTTCTTCAGAAAACTAAAAATGGAACTCTCATTTGACCAAGTGATCCCACTTCTGGGAATATATCCCAAGAAACTGGAAATACCAATCAGAAAGGACATATGCAGCCTTATGTTCATAGCAGCACAATATACCATAGCTAAGATTTGAAAACAGCCTGAGTGCTCATCATCAGATGAGTGGATTAAAAAACGGTGGTACATCTACACAATGGAATACTACACTGTGGTAAAAAAAATAGAAAGAAAGAATTCTTACCATTTGAACATCATTGATGGTCCTGGAGAGCATTATGGTAAGTGAAATAAGCCAGTCAGAGAAAGATAAATACTTCATGATCTCACTTATTTGTGCATTATAATGAACAACATAAACTGATGAACAAAAACAGATCCAGAGATAGAGAAACATCAATTGGACCGTCAAACCTCAGAGAGAAGGCAGGGGAAGGTGAGGATAAGGGGGAGAGATCAACCAAAGGACTTGTGTGTATGCATATAAGCCTAACCAATGCACATAGACACAAGTGGGGGTGAGGGCATGAATGGAGGTGGGAGGGACAATGGAGGATAAGGACACAAATGTAATACATAAATCAATAAAAACAAAAAGGAAAAGAAAACACAAAACTCTATTTGATATTTTGCAGCTTCCTTGCCAGTTTAAACCAGAGGGAAAGCCTGATTACAAAAGTTGAAGAATTGCAAAACTAAATTGCACACTCTCACCAGGTCTCATATAAATAGTAGCACTTCAGAGGAACCAGGGTCCTGAGATGTGACTTGGGTAAATGAGACAGACACAGATGAGGCTGAGAATTAGAACCCTCAAGTCTATCTTTACATACCTTTCTGACAGAGCAGCCCCTTCTACCAGCCTTCCTCCCAAGCACCATTTTCTCACATTCAAAGCAAAACAAAACAAACTCTAAATGGTATCGCCTGGGAAACATACTTCCTCAGAAGATCCTTATTCTCTTCAGTATCCATACTCAGCATCCCTCATTGACCCCATGCCCCAAATGAGAATTAGATCCAAGCATAGCACATACAGGTGAGTCAAGGCCTCCTCCGGGAGCAAATTGCTGCTACACAAGATAGGTATCAAATTGGAGAAATTATCTTCACCAAGGCATTAAGGAATACATTGCTGAGGGGATCACCAGAGTTCATCAAAGGCTACAGAGATTGCTTTCTACTGGCTAGAGAAGACCTGAGATGTGCTACCATGGACTTAGGTTTCCCTCATGGAAATATTGGGATCTCAGAGTGATACAAGTCAGGTGTTGGCATGTATCCTTAGAGATTTAGTGGACACAATTACCATAAATTAGCCACAGAGGTCTGTAACAGTGGCTAATTATTCCCAGGACTATGAGAATAAACATGCTGGACAGCTTTCTAATGTACTGTTTGACTTATATAAGCAGAAAAATTCCAGATCAGATCTGCTGAGCATAAACAAGAATTAAAGCACTCTAATGGAGTTCCTGCTCTTTTATTCAATTCTAAAACTTTAACAGACACAGAATGAGTTGATTGGCAGGGAGGTCAACCCCTTTGAGTAAACAGCCTCAAAAAAGGCCTCAACTCTTTACTGTGAATTATCTTCCAAATCCTCTATGGAAGCTATAATCTCTTAATAATGTGAATGAGAAAAAGAAAATAGCCAGACTTGCATGGTTATTATATACTAACTCTGAACAGAACCATGTGGTCCAATGGTCCAATTAGAGACTAATAGAGATCAGGTGAGAGATGAAGTCTTCATAAAGTCAACCTTACACTAAAATTATTAGGGTTGTTTACCATATTTTCCTAGTTCTAAAATATTTGGAGTATGTACATGTATATATTTTTAGTAACTGGCAAAGTCCTCTCAATGGTTCCGTGTGCTATGGAAAGAGAGTTTTTACTGTAGGAACATTTAATATAATTTCCTCTCCTAGTGTCCTCCCACAAGATACAAAACAAGAAGATACCCAATCAAAAGCAATACCATTTTGCTGGTGGATATTGCAGACATTAGTGTCACCATCAAGGATTTAAGAGATAATAGATGGACATTTATCCTTTCTATCCATCTAATTTTCCTGTTTACTGCAAAGTCAGAAAGATCTTGGAGAATCACTGTGGAGTCTAAAAACCCTAATCAGATAATACTAAAAGTGTATCTGCTATTCTGCACATGGCACTTTTATTGGAACAAATTAATACGTGCCCTGGACACTGGCATGCTATTATCCTAAACAACTCTTGTCTTTGACTACCTGCTAACATAATTAGAAAGAGGGGAACTTCCCATATCAGGGACAGGATGGCTCTATTTGCCATCTTTGTTCAGTTCTATGACAATTCTTTTGCTCTATGTCATAAGCAAGTATGTAGCAATTTTCTTTGCTTATTTGTTTGTGGCATTGTATAGTCTACATGCCGATTCATTGATTATATTAATTGAATCAGGTAATAAAGAAGCAACAACCACAATGGTTGCTCTAGAAAGATACCTGTGGGCCTTCAAAATCCAGAAAGTTTCTTGGGGTTCCTTAGGTGGGGCATGTCCAGGATACTCTCCTAAAGTGAAAGGCAATTTGCTGCATGTTTGACTACTCTCTGAGAAAAAATAGGGGCACTGCTTGGTTAATCCCTTCAGATTTTGGAGCAATTACATAAAATGTTTGGCATGCTATTTTGATATATTTACCAGGTAGCTTTCAAGGCTGAAATTTTGAGTGGTGCTCAAAGCAAGAGAAGGCTACACAGCAGGTCTAGGCTGCAGTGCAAGCTTTCCAGACAAGGATCAGATGACCCAGCATACAATGGTCCTGAAAGGGTTTGTGGTACATAGAGATGTTTTGTGAAGTCTCTGGTAAGCCCACACATGAGAATAACAGCAGAGATCACTTCAGTTTTAAATTAAACCCATACCCTATATATTTGCCAAAAACTATACTCCATTTGAAAATAGCTCCTAGCATATAAGTGGATCTTGGTAACCTCTTAATACCTAATTGTGAACACCAAGTGATTTTGTGACCAGTTCAACTCTTCACTTTTTTCTTCCCTGTTCTGTTTTCTGAGACGCTAGAGTATCTCCTGAGTCCCCTTGCTCTGTTAACTTCTAGCAATAGGAGGCATGGAATGGAGGGCAGTAGGAGGCTGATTATTAATTCATTCTCTGCATTTCCTTTCTGCTGAGCCGTTTAGTAGTACATAGTTGTATTACCCTCTCTACAGCTCAATTTCCTAAGGCTATATCTCTAATGTCCTGGAACTGCCTCCATATAGTTGTGGACTTTCCCCTGTTGCTAGTCCGTGGGATATTTAATATCCTCTTTTTTGCTCTTGACCTTTTCTACACCTCTGTATATAACTCCTTTATGTAATTCTCAACCATGATTCCTTTAAGTAGACAATCATTGCCCACCTCCTTGCAACTTCCTCTAGAATTAATGATGGAACAGAAAGATGATCCTAGGAAAACATCAGGTCATATTGTAGTGCATATTTACGGAGTTCTTGGTAAGAGAATTAAAAAAAATATGTTTTTCTGGGGTTTTCTATAATATAGGCACCAAGCATACTCTTCGAAGCTATAACTCCTTTCCTTGATAAATTCTTCTCGCACTGTCTGGAAAATGCTGCTTTTATTGGCCTCATCCCAGCATTTACTGTATCCCATGAACATCTCTCTTCTGAATGTGAATAGACTTAGTGTCTTTACCACTTTCTTCAGGTTGAGAATATCTAAATGGATCATTATCTACTATCTTCTTACCACCCACTGCCCCTTAACCAAAATGTAGCAAGCATGCCCTGACCTCAGTAGGTAATCAATGTATGTCATTGGTAAGAATGATATGTTCACCATTTATTTAGAAAGAGTCTAATTTCACAGCCTTCCAAGTGCAGAAGACTGATAATTTAAGTATTTTCTTTCTGGATTCTTGCCATTAATCTCTCTTATGGCAAGCTGTTGTTTCTTTCTTTTTTTCTTGACTGCCTGAAAAGCAGTGTGAAAGAATATCATTGAGGATGCTTTAGGAAAGAGAAAAGAAGGCCCTATTTCATCTTGCTCATGGTCTTGTGCTGGGGAAGCCTTTGGAGTCAATAGCTCTCAAAGACCTCTCTGCGAGTTGTGGACCTGCCAACTTCTGCTCACTTGACCCGCATGAAAATTCCTCTTCCTTACTTACACTGGCCCTCCAAGAACTACAGAGAGTCTGCCATCCTCTCACTGGGGAGTGATTTTGTCTGTGCACATCTGTCTGTCATGTATCTTATGAGATAAAGGGCACTAGAAGGGCCAAGACTTTTCTTGTCTTGGATATTTTTGAATCCTTAGCAGCTAGCACACGTTTGGCTCATAGTAGAAAGAAAAAGAATGGATTTCAAACAAAATTGCAAACACATCCTCAAGATGCAATGCATCTCACTCAAAATCTAGCACAGTAATTCATAAAACCTTCCTTTCTATAATTTTCTACCACCTTCAAACATGTGATACCTGATAGGTTTTTACTCCCTCTGTAGGACAGGTCCATAGTAATTTGTGCATGCTTCTCATAGTGTTTTTCATGCTATTTCACAAGTATTTATGCATTTCCCATCAGCTTCTGTAACTATCAAGCACAGTAGCTCTATAGCTGAGTGTCTAACTAAGCCTTGGGCTCTGGATCCCTGTTCTGCTAGTTCATAACTATATTATCTTGCTTTAGTTGCTTAAAATATCTGATTCAATGTTGTATTTGTAAAATGGATTTAATTTATTTATCCATGTGTTTATTATTCATCTATTTATTATATGTCAGGTGCTAATCTGGTGATAGAGTTTAGAGAAAAGAAAGGACAGTAAAGAGAGGAGGAGGAAAGTAAAGGCAAGAAGAATAAGGATGGAGAGTACATTGTTATCTTCCATATCCATATCTCTGAAACCAACAATGGGATTTCATATAGTTACTAGACACCCGGTGTATGAAATTTGGGTCTCTTAGCCCAACCTGCGCCCTCTTGCAGTCTGGGAGCTCTTGGGACATCCTTAGCGCTGCCTCAGAGGCAGGAGAGGCTCCTGCCACCACCGCTGCATTCACCAGCTATGAGCCCAGCTTTTGGATAAGCAGTGCTCCCTCTGTGGGGGTGCACTGACCACCTAAAAACAGTTCTTGTGTTGAGCACTTGCCCCCTGGTGGTCAGTGTGTATCATAGTGACTGGTCTTTCCACTATTCACTCAATTTGCATATTAGCCTTTTATTATGTAGACTAAGTACTTTAAAGTAAATACATCAAGATAAGGGAATAGAGTTTGACTGAGCTGGCAGAAATTTTTGAGTTTATTATAGTCACTGCTATGAGGATTGAAGAAGTCCCTCAAATTATTGGGACTGTGCATGCATGGAGTTAGGCATGGTCTAATAACTTGCTCTGGCATGTGAACGCTGGGCAGAAGGGAATTGCACACAGAAGCTTTAAGAAGATCCACTTAAGGCCTGTCACATCTCCTTCCCTGCTGGAAATATTATGGAAGCACTTATTAAGAGAAGCCTCCCAGTCCATGATTCGGGGATTGTTTTACTAGAGCATAACGCACCCCATCCTTACTCATGCAAGCCTTATCCCAATGCATTTTTCTGTGACATCCAGAAAGCACTAGTACATTCTTATTATCATTTGATATGAAACTAAATACTCACTTTTTAAAAATCATTTGTCTCAAAGTCATAATAAATCTATTCCTGAATACAGGAAAACTTTTGAAAACCAAGTATTCAAATTAAAAATGTTAAGTAAAATACTATTAGGAACAGTAAAATTCGTCTCAAAATGTGAATGTGAACTAACAATTGTTATTTATTTTTAGGCAAAAACATGAAATTAAAAAAAAAATCTAAGTAACTTAACTGCAAAAAGTAGTTTGAAGTGAAATATAGCTCAGTTTCTCTTAAACCTTTGCAAGAGAGCTATAGGAAAAAAAAAATATATATATGTATTTTTTTCCTCTGGTGGCAGAAATTACTAACAACATCAGAGTAAATCTGCTGTTTGTGAAACATGTAAGGACAGATCTGAAAGGGTGAGGGAAATGCAAAACACATCCCAAGCAATTTTTCAGTGGATAAAATTAAATCAAAGGAGAAAGCAAGTTTACTGGAATATAAATATATATGATAAAATGAGAAGTACATTTTCTGAAATAAGGATGTGTTCTTTAAATAATATTTCAGTGGTATCTAAAAAATAAATTCTAGGACTTAAATTCTATAAATAAACTCTAAATATCCCATTTCTGATGTATACTATAAACTAGTCACTTGAGTGTGTGTGTATATATATATATATATATATATATATATATATCTTAGAATTCAGTATCTAACACAACAATAGCTACAGCAAAAGAATTAAATTGAATTTGGATCACATGTTAGTAATGAATCCAGTGCAATTGCAATAATAGCTTTAGTAGGCTTGGCTAGAAATAATGTGCTATTTAATAGGCTTGATTTGAAAATATGCAAGTAATGCTTTTTCTAAGTCATTGAAATAACCAATGGAACTTTCTCTGCTCTGGAAAATGAATAATAAAAACATTATTCAATAATTTTGAACATAGAGTACACTATACTTTTAATTTTCCTGTTATTCTATAATATATATTAACCTAAATATAACAGATTCTTAAAATATGGAATGAAAAATTTCCTTTTGCTTCACTTTGAGATTTTATTTCTGTATTATAAGCTCACAATACTGATTTTGTGACTATCAAAAGAAGCTTTAATCAAGTAGCCAAGTTTTAGCAAGCAGTTTGTAGGAACTACATGATTCAATTTGCAAAGGCATTAAAAACACATACACACACAAAAACAACAACAACAACAACAACAAAAACAAGGCACAAAAATCCTAGAGGACCATACACAAATTGTCACATCAATAAAATTGATCTAAAGTTTGTATTTAATAAATATTTTTTTTTATTTTATCTATATGCCCATTTCACTTGGGGGCAGCTTTTAGATTTAAAAAGTCAAATATAATAATATCTTAGATAAATAATAAGGAAAATAATTATTTCTCAAGGGTAAAATATGAATATGTATCTAATTTTAAGTTGTATATACATATAACACATGATTTAATACACATTTGCACACGTATGTGTGTACATGGCTTAAATTCTATAGTTTTTGTACTGTATTAAAAACAATATAAATAAAGTTTGAATTTATTTAAACAGGAAAACATTATGTATTTTTCTGTCCTAATGTGAAAAATGCATTCTGTCTTTTCCCTGCATTTGCTGAAATAGTTTGATAATACAGAGTTCATGGGCGTAGTCAGACTCCCCGGACTTTTTAAAATGCATTAAATAAAAGGCTCTTCCACTAACAAATTCCATTGGAATGATCAAATCTTCACCACTGAAGTTTAGTCATTAGGCAGATGGATGGGATTTTACCCCTCCCATCATTTTTAATTGTCACGGAATTACATTTATCCTCCCTAAATCAGTGCAATATATGCTGTTCTGGGTTCAGTTGAAAGGGATGCACCCTAGAAAAGATAAATTATTTCATTATCACCAAAACATTTATAAATGTCCATATGTTTTGGAGGCAGTACTGAGTGTTATAAGTAGGAATTAATTAGGCTCACTTCCTGTCTTGTTGGAGGTTAAAGTGTGAGATGTCCAGACAGCAGTGATGCAGGCATTTTAAGATGTTGCATTAAACACGGGGAAAAAGATGAGTTAAGTGAGTTTTTACCATAAACATTTGCACCCTTGAGCAAAGTGTACCAGTGATCTGGGTGAAAAAGGAGACTCCTGGGAGAGGCATGTCATGGTGATTCATGACCGCTCCAGCAGTCATGAAGGAAAGACTGCTGCAGAAACCCTCCACCTGAGTGACTGCCGTTCAAATGAGAGCATGGTAGGAAGGGGTAGGAGCAGTGAATTTTTTCCCTAAATCTTCCATCTTTCATCTCAGAAGTTACTGAACAGAAGGGATTGCCAACTTGCATCTGCTCTACCTATTATTAAAATGCTTCATGGGCTTTGGGGATGAGGGGTCAAATAGGAAATAAACTAGCTATTGGCATATATCACAGAAAACCACACTAAAGCAGTGGATACATTCCATACCGATAAGTTTTAAGTACATGCTTAGAGAATTATATCATCCTATCTAATAAAAGAGTAATATGCAAATTGACCTCTGCTATACCCACAAGCCATACCCACTAGTCACACCCACCAGCCAATCAGAGCAAGTATGCAAATTAACCCAATCAAGATGGCTATGGCCACAGAGAGAGCAGGAGGGGGCTTGGGTTGCTCCTGGCAATGGAGGAACACACCCTGGCAGCAGGCCTCTGCTTAAGGCAACAAAGTTTCAATGGCTGTGTGAGCAGAAGGCTTGGCTCCACTCCAGGCTACCAAGTTTTAATTATAGAAGATAAATAAACCCCAGATACCAGGGCCTCCTGCTTGGGTTGCTGGGGGGTGTAGCCAGCCTGCAAACCACCACAGCCCTCTGGTCCAGGCCACCCCATGTCCCAAGGGAACCCCCACCCTGATCCAGGACACCCTTCAGGGTAAACCAGCTGGCCCCCGCCTGTGCACCAGGCCTTTTTCCTATCTAATAAAAGAGTAACATGCAGACTGACCATTATGCCAACACACAAGATGGCTGCCCCCATGAGGTCAAAGATCCTACCCCCCATGTGGACACAAGATGACCACCACAATATGGCCAGCAGAGGAGGGCAGTTAGGGTGACCAGGTCTGCAGGGGAGGGCAGTTAGGGGCAAACAGGCTGGCAGGGTAGCAGTTAGGTATCACGAAGGCTAGTAGGGGAGTGGTTAGGGGATGATCAGGCTTGCAGGCAGAAGTGGTTAGGGGCAATCAGGAAGGCAGGCAAGTGAGTAGTTGGAAGCCAGCAGCCCTGGATTGTGATAGGGATGTCCGACTGCCCGTTTAGGCCCGATCCTACCTGGGCAGTCGCACATCCCTCAAAGGGTCCCAGATTGGAGAGGGAGAAGGATAGGCTGAAGAACATCCTGCCCCCATGCATGAGTTTCATGCACCGGGCCTCTAGTTTTTATATATCAGTCATCTCTAGTAGGTCAACATATCACTACTTCTCCTTTATTCCCAAATCTCAACTGTTACCGGATCTTATTAATTCCCTCAACTCAACCCTTTATCCTTTTTAGGACAACCAAATTAACATAGATTGCTAATATTTTCTTTCTGGATAATTATAAGAATTTCTAATCATTTTTCTTGATTTTTACTTTCCTTTTCCATAATAGGTCCTCTTCATAATAGGTCTTGCTAACTTGATATTTTTTTCAATATTGTACATTAACATTATGCTTTTTTCCTCATTTAAAGATCCAAGAGCTCTGAATCAATTAGGCAATGAAATATTTACTCTTTTTCTTCAGCCATCTCTTTTTATCACTTTCCCATTTCTCCATCTCAGCTACAAGTTTGATGAACTTACTGTGATTTTTTTTCATGCTTATCTATATAAGCATATATTGTTTCCTCTGTTCAGAATATTGTTTTCTTTCTTCTCTCTCCAATACCAAGTCTAAATGTTATCTCTTCTGTGTAGTTCTCTGTTCTGTTCCAAGGCAGCTAAATACTCCCTACTGTTTTCCCCATAACATTTTATGGGCTGGATTCTTCTAATAAACCAGAGCTCTTAAAAGGCAGACAGAGTCTTGTTCATATATCCTCACTCATCAGCATGATCAGTGAATTGTGATTTTCATAGTTCTTTCAAGCACATTGTTTCATTTAATATTTTCAATAAGTTTGTAAAGTATTACATAGCAGATATTATTCCCATATAACAGATAAAGAAATTGAGTATTAAAGCCAATAAATAAATAATAGTTTTTTGGTTTTAAATACTTGCTTTGTTATATTTATAGCTTAATGTCTTTCTGGTATATCATAGTTTTTGTTATACAAACATCATATTTAATCCCATACGTGTGTGTGTGTGTGTGTGTGTGTGTGTGTGTGTGTGTGAAAGAGAGAGAGAGAGAGAAAGAGAGAGAGAGAGAGAGAATTACTCCTTTGTATGTACATAACTTTTTCAGAACATTTACTAAGAATCAATATATTAAAAACAAAATAAAAAAATCCTTTAGCCTTTATCTATTTTATTTTGACTTTAAACTCATCATGAGATGAATTCTGGATTGACAGATGATCTGAACAAGGTATTATAAAACATGTTAGATAGGTGCTTTAGGAAAATGATTTATGAAATAATCATTGAGGTCAACTTCTATGAGCAGAGCATTCCAATAGTCTTAGCATAAAAGTTCTAATAGATCAGACCCTTTATGTATCTTAGGTAACCATACATTTATTTTGGTCACATTTATGTCAGTCAATGTGTTTTATGTTTATTTTATGCAAAGGACAATGTAAGTAAAAACTTATGAAATAGAGTCAAATATAGCAAGAACTAGGTAATGTTTCACCTTAACCTTCTATATTGAAAATAAACCAGATTTAGTTTTCATGCTACATGGGAGAGAGGGGAAAAAGATATTAGCCAAATATACCAACTCATTTTTCAGAAAACAGCAATATTTAAGAGCAGAAATAGGGAAAAGAATATGAAGAAGAACAGACATTTTTACAACTCTATAAGGAAAAGCAAAATACTAGATAATGGGTTTTATGGGGTGATTCCATGTTTTCCCATATAGAACACAGCCATTCATGCAGCTTTCCGAGGGGCACACTGCTTCAGTCTTCTCTAGGGGTTGCCGTGGTTTTACTCTGTTCATCCACATTCAGTCACCTGGCCCCTCTTAGTGTGCACAGCCCAACATTTATGAGCAGATGCCTGGGATCTGAAAGTGACCTTCTGCTGACCAACTGTGTGTGTACAAATCTCTCTTCTTATCTGAACGCTTAGAGTGAAGTTTGGTAAGTAGTGTAAGATTCAGGAGGGAAGACATAAATCAAAACTAAAATCTTGATTTCAACGCCTTGAACTCTTGCTATATATTTTGTCATTCTTGGGCCTTAGTCAAATAGTTAATGAGACCCAAAGTATTTGAAATACATGTCTTTAAAATCTAAGTGGGATGCAGCCCCATTTGAGTAAAGGGCTATTAAAATGATGAGATCATTATATTGTATCCAAGGATAAAAGACATTGTAAATATTTAGTCTTCAGAGTCACAAACCACTTAAATGGATGAATATAGTCTATTCATTGGTTTACGGTTCTAATAGCCTCCAGGAAATGTCAAATTCACATGCTCTCCCAGAGCACAAGATTTAGCTTTTGGGTTTTTAATTTTACTAAAAGATGTGTAAAAGCAGAGTCACCCAGCTCCCTATTGGCTGAACATCTGTGTAGGATTATATGCAAACAATATTTGAGCAAGCATTGGCAGTCACATAGACTCACTGGCTTGACTGTAATTAATTGTGTGTGTGTGTGTGTGTGTGTGTGTGTGTGTGTGTGTAGAGATTCTTCAGCCTATGTTCAAAATAAATCACAATTGTTCTGAAAATGATTAACACTGGTGATAGCCAATGTTACTTTGATAAAATAATACTTAGTCTGATTCTATGATTGAATAGACAGGAAACGGCTCACCTTTTGGTAATGAATTAACTCTTTTATAGAGGCCTATAGTAATTCCAAAATATAAGCCAGGAAAAAAAAAATGTCTAGGATGCCAGGAATTTAAACAGACTTTCCATGTGCAGCAGACAATTGCTCTTTTTCTATCACTGTCTCACATTCTTCTTAGGTTTACTTATTTGTTTCTTATCTGCAGAGTTTGGTGGACAACGTACCTATTGCTCAAGGAGCTTTTTAAAAATCCTCTTTGTTAATTCAGCTGCATTAAAGACGTTAGTAAACAACGGCACGGCCTCACTTCTGGGTGACCTTTCAGTTTGCCAAAGCCACACAAAATATGTTTCGATGCATTCTAACGTGCTGGGACACAGTAAGAACAAATTCCCACAATTTGTCAAATGTAGTTCTTACAATTATAATAAGATCTCAGGGTGTCCTGATTCCTGGAATGCAGAAAAGCTGGGTCTCTCTCAACATCTGATATATTTAAATGCCTCTTTTAGACACACATCTCCCTGTTCAACAGCACACTCCTATCTGCAACATAGTCAAGCCCAGGCTCTCCCTTCCCAGGGGCATAACTTAAATCCATCTAGAAAATGATTTGATCTGCAGAATGCATATCATTTTAAACTGGAAAGAAGAATAAAGCCTTGGAGACAGCACAGAATGTGGTTATAATAGTCCAAGTTAAAAATGACCAGAGCATCAAAAAGGGATTTGGCTGCTAGACTAGTGTGGTTATTAATGGATAAATGCTCTTTCCTCAACCGGGGAATGGCTTCTATTCCTTGTGGTTATGGGAAGAGGAAATGGAAGGAGACAATACTTTACTGGCAGACACATTACTGACCCTGCAGAGGCAGCAAGAATAATGAGCAGAGAAGTTTTAGAAAAGAGAGTTTTGCCAAGCAGAATAATTGCTGCAGGAAACGCAGGACTCCTTGGACAGGATGGTGACTGGGTTGGATCACCCACTATCAGAGTAGGATCCATCAACCAAATGCATTGGTGAGTCAGATCATCCTGGAATGTTGAAATCACCGAGTCAGAGGCAAAGGCATCCTGATTCCTGTCCATTTGTGAGACATTGGCATTTGAGGGAACCAACTATTCACTTCATTCATGACACATATGGCCAGCCTATATATCTGGGAAGATTGAGTTCAGGTACTTATTCTATCATCTGAATATGTCCCGATTTTTTGCTTCCAAAATTACGGTTGTCAAAATAACACAGGATGAAATTTTCAGACTTTTATAACTCTCCAAGATAAGGGTTAAAAGAAACAAAACGATAAGGGTATTCTCTTCATTACAGATTTTAGTAAATACTTTTTTTGTTGTTTTGTTAGGAAGAAACACATAGTAAATATGTGCTTTTAGACTTGAATGTTGCTCATTTCACATCTCAAATCTGTTTACTTATAACAGAATCAAATCCCCATGAAAAACACATTTGAAACTAGAGCCAATGCAATATAATGCATAAAAACAGGTGAAGGAAAAACAAATAATGGAAGAACATAAATAAATAAAATCAAATGAGAAAGAAAGCCCTGTTACTGCAAGCAAAATAATATTTAGAAGTGACCCCTCCCTATGAGCAGATATTCTGTTTAGTGTTTTTCTTCCTCGCTCTTTCAAGTTAACTCAGGGAGCCCAGAGAACACCTCCATCTGGGAGCAAGAGCACAGTGAAAGGAGCCAGGCAGTGGGATACACCGGTATTGATCCCTGCCACTTAGAACTTGAGGCAGGAGTGGATAACTTCTGAAGACGGCTTTTGCAGAACTGTATTTTTAAGATGCTTAAAATTCTTGCACTAACCATGTTTCCTTCCACTTGTGATATATTATTGAATTTCAGAGCGGGTGCTTATCAAGGCTTCGGGGGACTCCAAACACAATTTGTTTAAATGAAACTGCTCCTGGAAATGGTCATAACATTATTGGCAGGCATTTGAGCAGTTTTCTTTGTAATCTTGTTAGAAAACCTTGCTTGCTGGAGAGGGAAAATAAGATGATCCTCGAAGGAGCTATGAGAAAAGGAAAAGGGGTGTCTCATCTTGGAAGAAATGTGAGTCCAAGGTATCAGAAATGGACCTTCTCTGGCTCTCCGCCGTTTCTGCCATTTGCCCCGCTCCGCAGTACAAAGGGGTCCAGCGCCGGCTGCTCGGCTGTTCTTCCCGGTGATATTATTGGCAGTCAGCTGAGTGTCTGCACAGAGAATGCCACAGTCACAGCAGGACTGTTTCTGTGTTGAAAAGGCAGAACCCAGCTTTTTGGCATGCCATCAGAAGAGAGGTGATTTCCTCACAAAGACAGAATGCTCAATCAGAAGAGATTTTGGAAGTTTGCCCTGCGCTAGGAAACCTGGTGAATGGTTTGAGTTTTTCCAAAATTGCTCAAAATTTAGCTGCTAGGAGGCTGTGCTGATCGCTCCAATTTTCCTTTCAATTTTGCATTTGGTTGGATGCTTCCCTCAAGTATTTCGGTACGGTTCAGTCATTAGTCAGAACTGGAAGGTTTAGTATTTATTTTGACAGTCACCAGCCTATTTTGTCAAACAGTACACACTACTGCTCCATTTGACAGGTGCTACTCTTAAAAAAATCTTTCTATTCCTTCTTCTCCCTTTGAATAAGGCTCCCAGATCTGCCATTTTGTTTACCTTCCCAAAGGAAGCACAATGTGTCTTCTGGTTGATAAAAGCTTTGTTTTGTTGCTACTCTTCAGTGGCAGATTAAACAGCCAGTGGTCAAAAACTTTTTTCTTGACTTAATCTAAATTTAGGTGAAGTGCTTAAACTGAGATCTAATGCGAGATAGCAAGAGCGATAAAAGTACAAAAGATAAGATAGTGAACACAATGTAAGTAGAGGCAAGAAAGTATTGCCATTTCACCAGGATATGTATTTCTTAAAGTTAGGAAGGTCAAAACAAGCTTTAATTTTAATGGTATGAGGTTTGGTTGAAAGGTGAAAAAAGCTGCATCATGAACCCCATATTCTCACAGAAGAAAATGCAGGTGGCTCTGGCAACACAGGGGCGACCACTAGCCCAGATTAGGGAGGCAGGTATGTATTTCTGGAGAAGACGACATTTGAATAGATTTTTAAGGATAAATGGTAATATAGACAAAAGAAGAGTTGGTGAAAGGAACCTTTCATATCCATGCCAATAGAGGAAGGATGGTTAATTTGATTTTGGATATGTCACTTACCATATATCATGCAAACATTGGGAAATTATTTCTTTTTCTTGGTGTTTATGGCTCATCACTGTTTTCCATTCAGTTCCTTAAGTTTTCTTTCTGCTCAAATGTCACTTACTTACAAGTCCTCTCTGGTCCCTGAATGCAAATACTTCTCTATCACCTCATTGTCACTCTCTATTTTTAAGTCTTATGTTATGTTTCTTCATAGAATGTTTTATTATCTATCAGGAAGAACCAGCAAATATGGCAAGTCTCCTCTCTTTTAGCAGTACTGTGCAACACCCTACCCTGACATTAAGTGGGTAAACTGCAATGAGTTTATTCACCATGATTCTGTATCTCAGGAATCTGAGTGAGGCTCATCAGAGATTGTGTCCACTGGTCTCACTCATTCAGGTGGTGGCTGGGGTAGAGGAATGATCCAGGGTGGCCTTACTCACATGTCAGGCACGTGGTGCTGGGCTGTTGGCTGGGGCCTGAATTCCTAGATGACCACTTTCTCTGGAAGGGCAGCCTGGACTTCTTTACCAGGAGCCCCAGGATAGCAAAAGAATGAAAGCAGCAGTTACCGTGTTGCATAAAGCCTGGGTTCTGAACTAGTACAGCATCACCTCAACCACTTTTTGTGGTCACATCAGTTCGAACACCAACCCAGATTTAACTGGAGGGATTGCATGGACATACAGACCCAGTAGGAATTTTTATGGCCCCTTTTGCCTACATCTCCTCACACATTCTAGAATTTGAAGTTACATGGAAAAGTAGTCTAGTTGTGTGGAATCAATAATATAATTGTTTTTGTTTTTTTAATCTCATTGTCTACTTTAGAAAAATGTTGATAACATACCTACATCTCTAACTCTGATTCTGTTTAACTGAAATCTTTTATCTCAATTTCTTTATTGTACATTTCTCCATATAATCACTGTCACTTCAGAAACAATACATAGCAAACAAATTCATCTCTCTTCTTTTGCCATATTTTCTCTTAATTCCCCAAATCCTTGGAATAGGGCCATATACATTTTACACTTTTAGAATTTGGAACATGATAAAGTATGCTGATTAGCTCACATTAGCATTAATTTAAAAAGTTTAAACACCAATTTAGGGGCATAAATGTCAACTTAGTGGTTTTATTGAAAATGAAAAGAAGTATATTTCATAGCTATGCCATTGTTTCTGTTACTTTGTATTCTATATTATGCTGTGTTCTTTTTAAAGGAAACTCTATTTAAAAGAAAAGCATTCCAGAGAATAAGAGGGGTGGAATAAAGGACTACTGAATTTGATAGTCAGATGAAAGTTTTCAAAACCTAATGCTAGGTACTTGATCAATCTTGGAAATCATATTCTTTTTAGTTTTATATTAAGATCTTTATACCTATTTGTTAAAGTCATAATAATGCAGCAATTACAACTTTAGGCAAAAACATTTGGACATCAAATACCTTTTTTCTTCCCTCTCTCCAAAATATGATTATTTTAATTACTGGTAGCAACAATTATTCACTAACTGATTCATCAGCCTGCAGCTGGGATTAGAGAGCTGACTTCCTTTTTTAATTCCTATTTTATGTTCTACTGTGCTCAGCAGGGAATGAGCAATAGCAAACTAATAACCTTTCCCTATCCTCAGTACCTTTATCTAATACCAGCAAAGAAGACATTTTTGAATATTTTCCCCAAATACATTTCCACATACACACACATCTTAAAGGAACTTTATAATTATAACTTTTGATCTATTTTGCTATAAGAATAAGGCATTATAAGATTTTACCAACTATTATTTGCTACTTTTCATTAAACAACTCTTGTTAGAGAAATGTCTACATAACTGACCCTTAATGGATAATGATTTTTTTTTGTTTGTTTCTTGGCTACCTTAAATCTTGAACTTCATATAAAAATACTGCATTAAAGTCCATTGACCGAGAACAACTACAAGCAAATCTTTTAGTCAGATAATGTGTACATATTTAAACATTGGAATAAGCTTTTTTTCCCTACTTCTAATGTACGAAGTCAAAATTAGTTAGAAATTGACTTGAGTCATCTGACTCCAGATATACACTGTATGACTATATACCCATCTTCTCACTAATAGAACTGCTTTTAATACTTCAGTGTTCTGATTATCATTATGTTGTATTTCCTAGAATTCAGAGCAAGGAATTATAACCTATTTAGGTAATTCCTAGGAGGTGCCTCTATTTCAGAAAGTGCACTTAGTGAAATGGTTCTCAATTAAACAATCTGTAGACTTCAAAGTATCTACAAGTGTTGTAGCACAATTTGTGTCATGTGGGCATTTCCCCACTTTTCATTAGTTTCATCCAACATATTAAAATAATATCCTTCATGGAAATCGGAAGTTCTCTTCAATATAGTCACATTAATTAACATAATTATTGTAAAATTCAGTTTCCCTTGAAAATGTTAGCTACAAGTGTTTTCCCCTCTAATTTTTCTTATGTAACTGAAATCATAATTAGTGTGCATTTGTAATATTACACATACCAAAAGCTTAGAAGGGCCTATTCTACTTGTGTGCCAAGGTAGTTTTCCATGGTTTCATGGGGGCTAACAGAAGACACAAGACTCCTGGAGAATCCAAGATGGCAGCATAGGTAAACATCTACACTGCTGCCTCACAAACCATTTCAAAACTACAATTAAAAGACAGAATGGACATCATCCAAAACCACAGGAAAGCTGGCTGAGTGGAAATTCTACAACTAGAAGGAAAGAGAGTGGCTCACAGAGACCCAAATGAGCTGCAAAAAGCTGAGGTACGGAGACACATGCGTGGAGAGAGTGGGTACCGGAGTACCCGGCTGGCTTTCTCTGGTGGGAGGGAGATAGAAACTCCCAACTGCATTGAACCCCTTATCCTATGACACTAAACCTCAGGTCCAGCCAAAACTCATAAGGGGGGAGTTTGGACTGTGAAAAAAGAGAACTGCATGGAAATTTAGGGGAGTTGTAAAAGATCAGAAGTCTGGTGGTGTGCATAGCACTGCATGCAAAAGACCAACTGCTGATTGTGCCGCTGGCTTTCACAAGTGGGCAGGAGACAGAGCCTCCCAACTGTGCCCCTTCTAACTCCACTAAACCCCAGTTAGGGTGAAACCCTGGGGACTCAGACTCATATGGTCCTAGAGCACAGGGGAGCTGGAAAGGCAGCGGTCTAAAGGCACTGCAAGAGCACGCATGTGCACAGGGACGGCTCCAGCAATTACCCAGTCATGTGAGACTCAATGGCTGTGGAGGGTAGGGCCAACTGGAAGGCACAGCAGTCTATTAAGCACTGAGACTCCACCCATCCCAAGCTCAATAGAGAGGCTTTTGCAGTTTTGCAAGTCTTGTATCATAAGGCTGAATCCAACACAGAAGTTCTCTGGGCATAGTGAAAATGCAGAGACAAAGGAAGAGATCACTAACAAAAGAAATGGAAAACAAATGACTAGATATAGAGTTCAAAACCACAGTTATAAGGTTTTTCAAGAATATCCTAGAAAAGATGGGTAAATTTAGTGAGATGCAAGAGGAGAAGAAAAAGGACCAACTAGAGATGGAAAAAGACCAAATAGAAATGAAACATACACTGACTGAGATAGAAAAATATTATACAGAGACCTAACAGCAGACTAGAGGAAGGCAAGAATCAAGTCAAAAATTTGAAATATAAATAATCAGAAAACACTCAACTGGAAAGGCAAGAAGAAAAAAGAATCCAAAAATGTGAAGAAAATGTAAGGAGCTTCTGGGACAGCTTCAAGCATACCAACATCAGAATTGTGAGGTGCCAGAAGAAGAGAGAGAACAAGATACTGAAAACTTATTTAAAGAAATAATGACTGAAAACTTTCCACATCTGGTAAAATAAATAGACTTACAAGTCCAGAAAGCACACAGAACCCCATATAAAATGAATTTAAAGAGGACTACACCAAGACACATCATAATTAAAATACCAAGAGCAAAAGACAAAGAGAGAATATTCAAAGCAGCAAGAGAAAGCAGTTCATTACCTACAAGGGAGCACCCATACGACTGTCAGCTGATTTCTCAACAGAAACGATGCAGGCCAGATGGAAGTGGCAAGAAATATTCAATGTGAAGAATAGCAAGAACCTAGAACCAAGAATACTCTATCCAGCAAAGCTATCATTCAGAATTGAAGGACAGATAAAGAGCTTCACGGATAAGAAAAAGCTAAAGGAGTTCATCAACTCCAAACCAGTATTTTATGAAATGCTGAAAGGTACTCTTTTAGAAGAGGAAGAAGAAAAAGGTAAAAGATAAAAAATTATGAACAACAAATACATATCTATCAACAAGTGAATCTAAAAATTAAGTGAACTAAAAATTTGATAAACAGAATAAACTGGTGAATATAATAGAATCAGGAGCACAGAAAGGACTGATAATTCTCAGGGGGAAAGGAGTGAGGAGTGGACAGAGAGAGACTGGACAAAAAATCATCCACCTATGCATGAGGTCAATGGGAGGTAAGGGTCGAGAGAGGGGTGGGAGCTGGGTGGAGGGGAGCTATGGAGGGGAAAAAAGAGAAACAAATGTAATAATCTGAATAATCTGAATAATAAAGATTTAATTTAAAAAAAAAAAGAAGACATGACTCCTGAATCAGAAACTCCTCACCACAAGAGCAGCAGGCAGCATTTATGCCGGTGTCTCACAAGACAGCATTAAGTGGGCCAAGTGGCTTCTCACACACAGTGGTTTGTATTACAGGAGTGGAATTCCAACCTTAGGAAAACTGAATATTTTATAATAGGAGTAAGAAGGCCTAATTTTTGTCCCAAAGGGAAGCATTACCTTTGTCATTCTGAACAATAAACATGCAAAATCTATGGAGAATTGTGTACTAACAATATGCACACCTCAATTGAATACTGTCTTGCCTCCCCGAAAATATCACTGTGAGTGTCCCACTCTGTCAGTCATATTCATTAATCTGACTCATAGAGATCAGAATAAATCCATTCCATTGTCTCATACTATCTATAACTAAGGCTATGATCATTAGGACTTGAACAGCAGCATGAGGAAATACACAGTGTTAACATCAACTGCCTTTGACAAGGCCACCTAAGTAAATTTCATAAACCATCTAGACCTATCTTAGAAATCAAGATACATGGTTGATCTAGATAGTTCAATCAACATGATTTGTACCTCAGGTTGTGGTCCTAAGGATAGATGTCTCTAATCTGCCAGTCTGTAGCCTAGAGGGTAGCAGAATAAGTAGATTAAACTGTTGAAAACAGCTCAAGAGACAGTAAACATAAGATAAGGTTCCTTAAGGAGAGTATTGCTCTGCTGAGTTGAACAACCATGTCCATGTCCAGCTCTGCATGGCTGGTGCTATGGTTGAACACTGCGGTCCAGTGGATACCAGCAGCTTTAAGTTTAGATGATCCATCAGTGAACCAGGCCCAGGCATTTAGGGCCACCTCTGTGAATCAAGGTCCCTACTATGCCTTAAGCTTTTCTTCAGTTGGTGGAATGGAGCACAAAGATGTCTCCAATAAGATGATTGTCTTTTTTTTTTAATTTTCACATAAAGCAAAGATGCTATGGGGGGGGGGGCAGCAACATTGCTGAATATATCATTTCAGCTTGACAAGTAAGGATTGTTGAATCCTTTCTTGTTAGCCATTGTTAGTCATTGAATCTAATTCAACTCAACCCCAAATGATAATATTAGATTGGAAAGTCACAAAGCTTGCATGAGTCAGGTACTCAGTTTTGACTAGTGTCCCATAGCAAGCTGATGGCTGCTTTTAAAGAAGTGTGCCTAGTAACTGTGTCATGGAGGCAAAGGGACATCTCTGGATATAGAATGCCTCCCTTACCAGAGATTCCAATTAGCGAAATCATCAGTCACAGCGACTGGTAGCAGAAAGAGGTCAGTACTGTAGAGAACATGCATAGCTCTTTAGACAGCTTCCAACATACCCTTTTGGTCTGGGCCTCAGTCAAAGAATGCTTATTTGTGGACTAGCCAATATAACATTCTAAGTAGAAAGTAGGTTTGTAGTATAATACAAATTAATAATATGATCATTAATAAATTATAATACAAGAATAAACTTCATGTTTAATGTACTCACAACTATAAAACTACTTTTGCCCACCCCTGTATAAGTGGCAAGATCATCCTTGTTGACACCATCTGTTTTAGCTTTGTGGACTCTTTGGATCAACTGCTATAGTCACATTGCTTTCTGGTTGGGCTTGTTTAACTTATTTCCTTTGACCAATTTGGATCTGACATACACAGGGGTAACATTTTTTTAAAGGGTTTCACTTTAGTCTAAGACAGTGTCATTATTAAAAAAAACAACAAAACAACAACAACAACAACAACAACAAAAACAAGTCTTAGGTTCTTGCCTGGTTTTAACATAAAGCCTTGAATAGTTTTTCAATTTGTTAGTGAACAAATTTATCTAGATTTACTTGGGTCCACTTTTCATTCATTCATGGATCATTTTTATTAGCCTTGCAAAGAGGCTCCAGGGTAGTAAGAGCCTGAAAACTACGCAGTGTCTCATCTTTGGATTCCCAAAGAAGTCTGTTTTATTGTTGTTGTTGTTTGTTTTGTTTTTTTTTTTTTTTTCATGGATATTGCTGAAAGGGCTGAAGCTCCCTCATAAAAGGCATGAGCCACTGCAAAGATCTGAGACCATTTACTGTCATCTTTGAAGAAATCTAAGAATGACATGCAAGTCTGCAAAAGGGACTATGAGATAGTATGACCAATAACAGACATTATATAGCCCAGGTCAAGCTGTATATCCCTCCAGTCTCATCTCCCAAGTTAACTAATTAAAATTCGAATGGTTCTCCTGGTTTCTGCCTACAGTGTAGCGCATCCCTTTCTTATTCCTCAGCACACCTCTTTTGAATGAAAGGTGGTAGAACTTTCTGCCGCCAAACCCAGGACAAACCTCAGCAGTTATTGCAGGCCTGAGGATGGCCACCAGGTGGGAGCTTTCGTTTTCCAACATACAACACCCAGGCCATCACTTGGGCAGTGAGTTGTCTTTACTCCTACTTCCTAAGTGTTTGGCCTGAAACCATCTCCTCAGTGTCTCTTCTACCTAGGAACTGTGTCATGCAGACAATAAATCTAAAGCCCCAAAGGCAAGAAAGAGAAAGACCCTTTATTTCCCTCTGAACCATACGTGAACTTCCCTTTATATCTATTAATCAGCACATGAGACCCTCAATTTATCTTGTTTCTGTCAGCATCACTTCTTTTAGGAAAATGTAAAGGGTTTGAGATTTTTACCCAACTAACAAGTTATTCTGCCTCTCTTTCATGAATGTTCAAATAATAAACAAACAAACAAACAAACAAAAACAAACCTCTTGGATATGCACAATGGGCTTTATTGCTTCCAGTGTCTCTCATAGTCAGTGTCAGTGTTTACACTGGTTCACCAAGCTTCGGTTCACAGAGAGGAGCACATCTTATGAGTTACAGTACAAGGGAGTAAACATGAGTTAAAGAAACCAAGTTCTGGATGGTAGGTAGAATGCATGCCTGATTTTTAACAAAAGAAGACATGCTTTTATTATACTGAACAGTAGCAAAAACAAACAGCAATGATAATAAGAACCAAAAAAAAAAAAAAACTGACAAAAATAAACAAAACAACAAACCAAAACCAAAAAGCCTCTCTTGGCTCCAGAAGGAGCAACTATCTATTTCTCCTGAGGCCATGCTAATAACCTTAAAGGCGACAGGCCAGAACAAAGGCTTGTATCTCTGTGCATAGGGCATGCAGACACAGGAAAAGACCCACGGAGAATTGTATCTTAACAATATTACTATGTAAAAACACATAAAAGCCCGTGTTCTCCCTCTATCTTTTTCTCTGTCTCTTTTTCACTCTTCTCTTTCTCTCTCAGAGAGAAAATCCTGAAGAAATGTTTTTGAAGTGTCATGGCTTTAAAATGTTTCCTAAAAATTTTCAGGATTTTCATTTGGTGTAGACCTAAAAATTTCTTTAACAATTGACAGATTAAAAAAAAACAACAACACACACTACCTTTTCAATAATTATTAAATGGAAAATAGAATGAATTCTAATCATATTAATAAAATAGATAAGAGGAATGATTGTAGAGAATAAATGGGAGACTGACATGTGGGGATATTGAACATCACAGAGTTAGGAGCATTATGTGTAGCTAAGCAGATAATCAGGCTGAGGAAATCGGCTGCAATGAGAAAGTTTGGCAAACATTTGACAAAAAAAAAACAATTTGAGTTAAATTTATAAATGAAAAGAAATCTCATCAGTTAAGGTGATGGAGGAGGAGTGAGGGTAAAGCAGTCCCGCTTCACTGAGCAAGGTAATAAGTCTGCTCAGAGTATTCTGGACCCTGGAATTTTAGAGACTAAAGATTTAAGGTGACTATAAAAGAATCAGTTGTCATAGTTGACATAGGAAGGATGAATAAGGATATCAATTGAACCTACTCAACATTAGAAAAATTTGGCAATGTATCAGAGATGATGATAGTCACAACTATAAATGCAAGAAGAAAAAAAAAAATCCTGTTCAGAACTTTACAGTACAGAAGTCATGGACCTCACGTGGAAGTGAGGCCTTTTGGACAGCCTGCTATTTCACAGGACATAAAGATCTTCCCTGGAGGGAGGTAACAGATCAAGCCCTCCCAGTTCCTGTCTGAAGATGTATGTGGCACAAGCTTAGGAAATGCTTATTATTATATTATTTTTATTGTGCCATAAATATTCATAGCGTCATACCACAGAGGAAAATTGTGCCAAAGGAGAGATAGAATTCCAACATCAATGAGCCTATGGAGCAATGTTATATGCAGGAGGAACAGAAGAAGAAATGTGATATACTTACTGACTTTTAATTTTTACTTGAGACTGATGTTCATGACTATCTGGAGCCGGCCTCATTAGTAGAGGAGAAAAATAAATTATATCCCTACAGTAGGAAAGTGCGTGCACTACAGATTCCAAAATCTAGTTTTGGCTGGCTTATTTATAGCATAAATATGAGGATAACTATTACCATTTATAATTGTGCTTTTTAGTCAGGTTTTGTGTGTGTGTGTGTGTGTGTGTGTGTGTTTTATAAAAATAAAAAAAATACATTGAATTAGGACAGTTTAACTATTTCCTCAAGAGAAAATGCCTTTATATGATCAAGGGTTTTACATAGTGTATACAAATGAGTACTTGCTTTTGATATTTCTAACTGGACCTGTCTTGAAACTGAGAACTAAAAGGGGCAAATGGAAAAGTTAACACATCAAGACGTAGTCTTCCTAAAATATATTTTGCATCTCAAGCATAATTCCATAATGAAATATGTTTCCTTTGTGCTTAGCTATCTCAGAAGCCTCCTACTGCAATTGTCTCAAATCTTGCTGCCTGTGCAGTCTATCTTGCAATGAAATCTAAATTAATTTGTACCTGTATTATAGAAGCTAAACACACCTGAAAAATAGTCCAGCGGAAAGGCATCTGTGTACATTGTCCTGTATACAACAAAGCAGATCTGCTTTGCATTGCAACTTAGAAATCCAGTCTTATCTGTACCTTTCTGCAGACATAAGCATATGGTGAAATTGACTGAATTCTAGAAGTGTGGATTTGGCTTTATTTTCCTTGCAACATCTCTAGGGAAACCACTGAAGGAAGTGGTATTGTCAAATAAATAATACAATAGCTAACATTTATTTAGTCCTTTCAATGGATCAGGCATAAAATAAACATTTGTTTGCAATTTCTTATTTAATACTAACCACAGTCCTATGAGGCCAGTACTATTATCTATTGTCTTCATTATAAACACATGGGAAAAATGCAGGTTTAGATGGTCGCATAACTTTTCTGAACTCTTAAGCTTGATAAATGATATTATCAGTACTTAGGCCGAGTTGTCTATGACCTTGGAGTTCAAGTTCTTCATCAAGATCGGTGCATAAAAAACACCCAAACACAGTCTAGGCTTCTGCCAAGAAATAAATCTAAAATTGATTAGAAAACTAAAGGTGAGGCATGCAATTCAGTTAACTTGATTCGTTAGGACATGTTATTTACAGATGTTTTCTCTTACATTCTCCCATATTGGAAAGTTCTCTTCATCAAGAACCCTGGATAGCAGAGTGGAAATCCAACCTGGAGCACTGCCCTGCAAATATCAGCTGCTGCTCCAAGTGGGACCTGGCATCCAGTGGGAGGCTCAGTGGGAGACGTCAGCACTTTCAGACCTCACACTCAGTAACCTCCATGGTAACCTCAGAGGATTAACTTTATAGCTGAGTCTCTCAACAATAGCTTTTAAAGAAAATGTTAAATTAACAAAATACCTTAAAAAGATGTTAATTATAGAATCCATGTTTAGGCATGGCACTGTGTACAGAGCAGTCATCCTTAGGAATTGGACATATATTGATGAGAAATAAATTTTAACCATATAAAATAACTTACTCAATAAACGTTTAAATTGTCTTTATAGTAACTGCAGGCAAAAACAGCACAACTATGTTGTTTCATTGTGCTCAATTATCTTCCTGCGAAAACAAAATGAGCTGACTAAATGTTTGATGAAGTAAATTACTACCACAACTTTGTATGAAGGCTAAAAGATAAATGTATTAAATATAACTATATCTACAATAATTTGTTAACAGACACACAAAGTAAAAAGACATAAATTATAAATGTGTATGGAGGTTGAAAAGTGAAAATGTAGATTTTTTAGTATCCATTAAGTTTCCAGGTTAAAATAGTTATTATTATGTTTTATGTAAGCCTCATGATAACCACAAAGCAAAAACCTATAGTAGATATACAAAAGATCAAGAGAAGGGAATCTAAGCATACCGCTATAGAAAATTAAGGAGGAGAGCAAAAGAAGAAGAAAGAAAGAAATTACAAAGCAACCACAAAACCACTAAGGACTTGGTAGTAGTAAGTTAATATATATCGATAATTACTTTACACATAAATGGACTAAATTCTCCAATTCAAATACATAGACTAGTGAATGAATAGAAAATATACACAACTGTATGCTGAGGAGACTAACTTCAAATTTAAAGACACACCCAAATTAAAAGTGAAGGGATGGAAAAATACATTCTATGAAAATGAAAACCCAAATAGGGCAGTGGTAAATATAGTTATATCAGACAAAATAGACTTTAAGATAGACTGTAATAAGACAAAAAAAAATAAAACAAGGTGGGGATATATGCAGGATCTTAAAACAACTGCAGGCATCACCAAGGTCAGGAGGGCCCTTGGAGACTACCTGGATGCACTTAAGACAGAATTCACAACAGAATGATTTTTACCAATGAAAATTATGGCAATCCAGAAACTGAGTGATCATACCTCAGAGGCCTCATCTCTAATAGCATTGGACGTAAGAATTCCTACTGTGGCACCGCAAGTGATGGAACTCTGACATAGCTATACTATGAGCATCTTTACTATGAAAGATAAGATAAAGATTTTCTAAATATATAATACAGGGACTGCTGTATTAGAAGCTGACAAGGGAAAAGTTCCAAATGTTCAATAAGAATACCACTAGTGAATATATAGATTTCTTAACAGATAAAATGATTATTATGATATAGGGATGTAGGAACGGGCCAGAAGAATACTATGCAATGATCGTACTGATTTTTTTTTCTCCCACTCCAAAGCAAACAAAATTACAATTGAAATGTTAATGAATTCCTGTCTGTGAAGAAGAGACTATAAAATTCTGTTGGCAAAAGCAGCATTTTGAATAAATAAAAGGTTTGCTGCAGCTGACAACCCTAAATGGTTGAATTAGTTAAAGGATTTTATAAGGACATTACTTTGTCTAAGTGTAAGTTTCACTTTTACATCTCTTCTATTGTTACTTTTAAGAAAATAATTTATATTGGATGAAATCCATGAACTTAATATACATTTTAAAGTATTGTTTGAATCTTTACTGTGACTAGTTTCTTCATTGAGTTAAAAAGCAACAAACAAGCTGAAATTAGATATTAACCTTAGCTCCTATAGATACTCCTCTGGGAAAAGATTGAGTCCCTGACTACAGAGGTTGAAGTTCACCAAACTAAAGTTTGTCCTAGCATACTCACTCTCAGTTGTAGTTTAGTTGATAAAGACAAAAAATAATTAGCATATCGTTAGTATTTCTTTATCAGACAAAAACCAACAAAAATATGTTTCTGTTTTCCTCTAAAATATATTTTTCTTATATTTTGATAGAGAAGTTCTACCTGACCTCTTAAGTTTATTTGAAAAAGATCACCAATTATCAATCCAAAGTGTTCTGCTAAAAAGACAGGAAACAACTTAAGCACAGTTCACACTATAATTTTTTATACAATTCCTTCATTCTTTCTATTCTGTAAATCCTTGGTGGATATCGATAATATATATTTTTCTCTAAGCCCTGCTTTTACAGCATCTCACAAATTTTGTAAGTTGTGTTTTCATGTTGAAAACATATTTTAACATTTATTTTGAAATTATTTCCCCCCAATACTACTACTAATTAATTAACATGAACAAAATATAAACTGTGTGCTGGATACTACTCTGTTTTTTATATATTACTCATTGTTGCCTCATCACATTCTCATGATATATATAATTACTATCATCATTGTAGAGAAAATACACTAGTCACAGGAAGGATACATGACTTTCTAAAGGCCACAGAACTGATAATTGCCTGTCATAAAAGATATTGGATAAAGACAGCATGTTAATCAACTGTCTCTTAGTATCATTTTCCACATAATCTCAAAGTATCAGTGCCTCTATTACATGCTTCTTTATCATTGACATAAATAAACATTTTTCTGCTTTTTTTGTTTGTTTTGCATTATTTCTCGTGCTTATCAGTGACCTGTAGTTGGATTTATCCCCATTATATTTATCATCTGTCTTTTTCTGGTGTGTGCAAGCAGTGGTAGTATCCAGCAGCAGATCTGTATGATGGCACCAGTGGTACCAATGGGATATCCAAACAACTGTGATTCTTCGACATAATATTGGCTGTGGTTCCTCTTACAAAGCTTCTGTTGTTTTCTTCCTATTTTCTTAGCAGGCCTTCCATCCTGCCAGCTAATTCTGTGAGCTACGCAACATTCTCTCCATGCATTTTTCTTCTTTTATTAGTTTGAGCTGCTTTTGCTGCTCATAACCAAGATCTCTAACTAAACAGTTGTTACCAAGGAATGGAGTACATTAGCTCCCTACAAGGGATTGTGGAGATCACCAATTGTTTATCTGGTATAGCTGGGTCGAAAACTTGTCAAGATTTGCTTAAATGCCAAGATAAGAATTCAACAACAGTAAAAAAAAATTAATCAAATTATTGCCTGTGGTCACCTGGTATCAAGTGCTCATTGCGAGCATGACTTTAGGGAATTGAGTTGCTCCATCTTCAGAACAGAAGGAGGTACACAAAGAATTTATGGACTTACAAAAGGGGCAGCAGATTTGAACATCAATGGGCAGCTTAAAGAAAGAGAATGACAAGTTAAAATCCTTGAATTCTAGGCTCATAGCACTGACTGAATCCAGGGAATTCTTAGGATCAAGGTAAAAGAACCTCTTATCTTTTGTTGCTGCAGAGACTGAGCTGGTTAAAAACAAAATGTGGTCTTAGAGATAGTAAAATTGTACTACCAGTGGAATTCTGAGTATTTAGTTCTCGCTTATGTAAAAATCAGAGAATTGGTAGGAAAAGAGTATTTGCCATGATAGTTTAAACACAACTTCTACTGATAGTCTACTGTCACTGAAGAACATACTGAGGATTTCCTCATACCTCTCCCTAAAGACACTTGTAGCCAGGGTTCAGGTTCTCTGGGGATAGAGACATACACAAATCTTTGATAGAAGCTTATAAGAAATCCTAAGAATCTGCAAATCCATTGTGCCTTAAGGGATAATTCTCTCTCTCTCTCTCTCTCTCTCTCTCTCTCTCTCTCTCTCTCTCTCTCTCTCTCTCTCTCTCCCTCAGCTACAAGGCCACTTGTAAAGCCCATGAAGCAAGATAATGTTATAAGAAGTCCAGTTTTCTCTAAGACTAGTGTATCTTGTAGGGATTGATAATTGTTTCATGTTATGTCAGAAAAGGAACTACCAGAATACCAGAATCTATATGAAGGGACTATTAATTTTCCTAGGTAATAAGGAATCTCACAGAAGCTGAATTTGGGGATTAATGAGAAGGATTTGGGGAGATGAGAGAAGCAAGGATGAATTACTTGAAATATTCCTTTGAGTTAATATTTCCATGGTACATATTAACTCAAAGGAATATCCACTCATGATAATTAGCTGGGCAAGTGAACCTGCTCTCTCAGAGTCAATGAGCTACCTTCTGGAGCAACTTCAGAATGTACTTAATGAATGATATGATTATGGTGGTAAAGATGGGTGCTATTTACAAGTACAAAAACATAAGATTCCCCTTACTGGTATATTATAATATATTTCCAAAAGTAGTGTGCCAGAACCTACAATATTATACTATATGTTTGAATGTTACTTTTATTTTTAATACTTTTGTCATGGAGGGTTTTTGTAATGTGGATTAGATACTTATTCTGGACCTCAATTTATATTTGATTTTTTGACCCAGCATGCCTTAAGTCAGCATTACCATGAATGTTCTAGAAAACTGAATGCCTTATTCAACATCATTATATCTATCACAATTTCCTCCAAGTGAGAAGTTTAACTTCCCATGGGGGAAAACACACACACACAAACACACACAAGAATGAGCTAATGACCTTAGGTTAGTTTAGTTTTATCAGGTCCCTCTTTGAAGAACCTATATGGCACCAGATCATAGACTGCTACCAATTATTTGAAACTTTGATTGATATATGCTACTATTTCTTTTATAGCAAGCATTAATTGATCCAAAAACAAAGGAATAGAATTGGAATTAGTACTTCTCCCAAATAGACCTAATCAACCATTCCATTTTTTTTTATTCCTACTACTGAAATTACAGGAACTACTGGTTTAGAAATTAGTAATAACCAAGTGAGAAATGTTCTACCAAGGGATTCACCAAGCAAATGTTCTACCAAGCAATGCCATCTAGACAATTTAAGGCTCATGAGAATGTGTCAGTAGGCAAAAATGGAGAAATTCTATACTGGATGAGATAATAAATCTAGAAAATCTATAGGGAAGAGTATTGATGATGCATCAAGGCATCAAAGAGCATGTGCATCTGGCTGGTTCCTGGAGAATTTTCATATAACAGTTTCTAGTTGTAAAATACTGAGACTCTATATAGATAATAGCAGCAAGAGCTCAGAATCCATAGGTACCCAGAGTAGGACACTGACCTAAATTATACCATCTGGATGCCTAATTTTTAGCTTTGAGAATATGTTACAAATAAGGACTTGTTAAAAATGGATTGACTGTTGTTGTTTCCATAACAGCAGTGCCAGGTGACAGCATGACTAGTTTAGAGGTATCCATGGGCCACAGAGCAAGTGGCACCAGGGAATTCCTCTGATGAAAACTATTTGATGCTTAAGCCTGATACTTAATCTTTCTGATTTTTCAAAATATGGTTCTCCGAATTTTATTCAACTCCAACCTCAAAATATCCTGCAATGGAATATTTTTCCCAACTCTACATAGCTCTTTACATGCCATTCCAAAAGCTTATATTATCTCCTTTTCCATGGTACTTCTTACACCATGTATATTTAGTCTCTTTATCGTGTTAACTATCCTATTAGAAACTGGTCTAAAATGTTCCTTCAGGTAAGACAGTGTAGCTTCATTCAAGGCCTACTGTAGAGTAAGAACTCTGAAACTGTTTCCACTACATGTCTTTATTTTTCTGGCCATTGCCCTATGTTACTCATTAAGGTATCACCTTTGAATGCGGACTCTCTTCTAGACTTTGCTTTTTGAGGCTGGGGCTGAAAATCTGCAAATTATACTTTGCTTTGCTAGCTTCCTCTCTGCAAACCTTGACCAGTAGAAAGCAGTAGAGGGAGCTGTAAGGATGGAGGGGGAGGAGGAACTTGATCCATCTTCTTTGCATGTGTTGGCTTCCTGTTCAATTGCTGTTCCACTCAGCATTGGCCTAGCCTCATCTCACCTTAGCCACAGTTTGTTTCAGTAAAATGTTGAACTGAGTTTTCAGTTTTCCAGCTCTTGCAGAACCAGCCTCCATGTATTCCTGCAGAATTTCTAGCACCTACTGTTGCTGCTCAGAATCCTACTTCAGAGGTGTGGGTCCTAGTCCCATGAGGTTTCCCCTCCAAGAGGAGAGACACCAGCCTAGATCCAGCAGCACCCCTTTTCCAAGGTCTGAGTTTCAGACTGTAGGATCCCTCCTCCCAGTCAGTTTCTACATTCTCACCCCTAACCCTAGGAAGGAGCTGCACCCTATAGAAACTCCTCACATAATAATTTAATTTTTCTTTTTGCCCTTTAAATTTTTAACCTAGTTAGCCATTTTTTATATAAAACTATTTCTGTTAAAATAATTGGTTACTGTCCTGAGTGGATCTGGACTGGAATAAAGTCTTTCCCAGAGAAGGAGGTGTAAAAGCATGCTTGAAGGTACCCCAAATTTCTACTTTGGCCAATTTAAATCCTAACCCTGAAAGGTGCATTTTCCTGATTGTGCTTCTGCATGTGATATATTGACTCAGAGAACTAGAAAAAAAATCCAGCTGCTGAGGCCAGTTTGAATTACATTCTCAGTGTTCACAATCAAAACAGGTAATGAGGGTATCTGTGTGTCATTCTCTGTGTTTTTGTATTGTTTGAATAATTTACAAGAAGAATCATGTATCAAGCAAGGTCCTGCAGAAAACAGATTACATATTCAAATTGAGTAATTTGAGATGAATTTAATTAAAGAACTTTTTACAAAATCTAGGGCAGGGTGTAGGGAAATCAAGAGAGATAATGCTCTACCCCAGGCTGAGTAACAGGGAGAGACCTGTTTCCACCCTTAGATCTGAGATGACTAAAACCCTTAGAGAGCTCTGTCAGCAAAAATCACCTGTCAGGAGCTGCTACCTTTGGCTGAGGTATGAGTGAACCTGAAGAGCAGGAGCTAGGGGAATAAATTCCTCTACCCATCTCTGATCTCCTACCAGGGATCTCCGTTAGTCCAGCTCAACTGGAAACCCAAGGTTCAGAGGGTTGCTTGATGCAGTTCACAGTGGCCAGTCTTCTGGGGGATCCAGCACTGTAGAGAAGGAAGGACAAAGGAGCTGAAGGAGCAAATAGGGGATATCTTCACAAGTTGGTTAATTGCAAATGTAATTAAAATGTCTTTAATAACAGTGACACATTTAGGGGAAAATACATTTGAATAAATGAAGAAAATATACTGAAGGCAGGGAAGGGGATGGATGGGATGAGGAGAGAATCACATTTACAAAACATTTCTGGAAGCACTTAAATGTCAAAAAGAAGCTATTTGTCATCTGAAAACATGAAGAAAACTAAAAATATAAGCATTCTTAGTAACATTTTTATTTTTATCAATAAATACAGATTTTTAACAAACTTAAGTCTTAATTCAGGAAAGCACGTTAATGTAAAAAAATATAAAGAAACACTGAAATAGTTGGAAAAATACCCTCACATATAACACTCACACATACACGGCCCCACACATATACACACATACATATGTTTAACATTTCAAAATAAAATATGTGATTGCAGGGCATTTATAATTAATTAATTTGATTTTATAACCCTTCATATTTCTAGGATAGATTACTGCACAATGCTGTGCTTGATTTATTTATAAACTAGTAATGAAGACATATCTAATCATCATAATTAATTGCTATTTTTGTGCTTTGGGTCTAATCACAAAATATTTCATATGCTGGCACAAAATAAACCTAGCTATGGTGCATACATTTATGATAAACCATACTGTTGTTTCTAATGTACAGCTCTGTTGTGTTTATTTGTTTGTTTGTTTATTATTTCTGGCTGTTATTATACAATGCCCAGACAAGTAGCTCATTTAGTCAATGCATTTTTTTAAAATATATTTTTCTAGAAGCCCAGTGCATGAAATTCATGCACTGTGGGGTGGTGTCCCTCAGCCCAGTCCATATCCTCTTCTGGGACTCCTTGAGAGATTTCTGACAGCTAGTTTAGGCTTTATCCATAGCTCCTAATCACTTGCCTTCCTGCCTGCCTGATTGCCCCAACTGCTTCTGTCTGCTAGCCTTATTGCCCCTAATTGCTCCCCTGCAGGCTTGATTGCTCCTAACTGCCCTCCTCTGCTGGCCTGATCTCCTGCAACTGCCCTCCCCTGCAGGGCATCTTGTGGCAGCCACCTTGTGATAATGTGGGGTGGCCATCTTGTGGTGGCCATCTTGTGACTATGCAGGGGCAGCCTTTTGTGACAGCTTGAGTGTGACCATCTTGTGATGACATGAGGGCATCACGTGAGGGCACCTAGGCTTTTATTAGTATAGATTGATTTCAGAGAGAAAGGGAGAGGGAGAGAAGGATAGAAATATCAATGATGAAAGAGAATCACTGATCAGCTGCCTCCTGTATGCCCCACATTGGGATTTGAATCTGATCCCAGTCATGTGCCCTGATCTGGCATTGAACTATGACCTCCTGGCTCATAGGTCAATGCTCAACCACTGAGCAACACCAGCTGGGCATCAGTTCAGTTTTTTTTTTTTTAATTTTTTCTTGATTAAATCAACAAACAAAAAGTAACCAAGAGAATCATAATTGGCACATAATATAAAAACATAAGTTGTTTATAAATTTTTTGTACTATAGTATGGTCAGATAGCCAGATTTACTATTCATAAGTATCTTCATTATCTTGAAGTCAAAGCAGAATTTTGAAGGAATTTTACCATTGTAAAATTTAAAAAAATACTTTTTTTCCCTTCAAACTTACTTGTTAGTTTTCATTACTTTTTTATGTATGTAAAAGCAATTCAAAGTAATTGTTATGAAACAGATCAGGATTTTAGTTGTACTGTCTACTTTTTATAGTTATAGGGAGTTTGTTTTTCACATACTCTTTTTAATTTTATTTTTCAATTATAGTTTGCATTCAATATTATTTTGTATTAGTTTCAGGTATACAACACAGTTGTTAGATAATCTTATACTTTATAAAATGTTCCCCCCGATATTCCCAGTACCCACCTGGCACTATACATAGATATTATATTATTAACTATATTCCCTGTGCTATACTTTATATCCTGTGACTATTTTATAACTGTCAATTTGTACTCAGAGAAGAAAGGAGAGGGACAAAGAATCATTTATCAGCTGCCTTCTGCACACCCCTGGGGATTAAGCCTGAGCCTGAAACCTGGGCATGTTTCTGATCAGGAATTGAACCATGACCTTCTTGTTCATAGGTTGATGCTCAACCACTGAAACACACCAGCCAGACTCAATTTGTATTTCTTAATGCCCCTGTTTTCATCTAGTTCCCCATCCTCTTTCTCCTCTGGCAATCTGTCTCTGTTTTAATATTGTTTGCTTGTTTAGTTTGTTCCTTAGATTCCAGGTGTAAGTTAAATCATATGGTATTTGTCTTTCTCTGGCTGACTTATTTCACTTTGCATAATACCCTCTAGGTCCATCAATACTGTTGAAAACAATAAGATTTCACTGTGGGTTTTTTTAACAGCTGGGTAGTATTCCATTGTGTAAAGTATTCTACTACTTTTTTGGAAGCAGTCACTTGGGTTGCTTCCAAACCCATAGCTATTATAAATGAACTTAAGGGTGCATACATTCTTTCAAGGAAGAACCTCCGAGTACTTTCTTTCATGTTTAGATACTGGAAAAGTAAGAAATTAAACAAAGAGGAAGATGGATATCAAATATCTTTATTATGGACAGAAGTCAGGTTTAGGCTATAGATTATATTTTCAGAATTAGTCTAGTCCTTCCCCTCCATTAGCAGACAGTCCCATTTAGAAGGCTTGTCTTAGAAGATTAGGTTCCCCAGGGAGGAGAAGGGCAGAGTGGAGCCACATATGTAATTCCTTAAATCTCTCCATTTCCTATGCAGAGAGAAAGCGAGAAAATCAGGGTTATACTTAATGTCCTTTCAAAAAAGAGTTTGGCTCAGTGGATAAAGTGTAGCCTGGGACTGAAAGATCCAGGTTCGATTCTGGTTGGGGGCATGTACCCTGGTGGCGGGCGCATCTCCAGTAGGGGCGTGCAGGAGGCAGCTGATTGATGTCTCTCTCTCATCGATGTTTCTAACTCTGTCCCTCTCCCTTCCTCTCTGTAAAAATAAATAAAATGTACTTAAAAAAAGAGTTGGGGGTAGAAGATTTGATTATGTCAAAAATACGCACAATGAAAAACATTATTTTTGAAGAACTTTATTCAATTTAAGTGAGTCTTTGAATATTTTAGGATTAAAATATTCTAAGCATTTTATTTTATATCTCTGGTGGCAATCAAGGGATCCATAATAAGGTTGCTGTTCTAAAAGATGAAACATGCACTTGGATATAAGGTTCCCATCCTATGCTATTAGCCCCAGGTAAAGTGTGTGGTGAAAGGAAATTAACCACATTGTGGTTCTAATGGAGAAAGGGTTGTGACCAGACCATGGCAGGTGGCAGGTGTGGTCTTCCACATAGAGTCAGTTTCTTCAAGAATAGCCAGTCATGACCTTAGTAGACTGGGTGATTGGTTATCAACATAGCAAAGACAGTCAGGATCACCCCATGCAGAATATTGTATTTTTCAGGATATCTAACATAGGATATCATTCAAGATGTTTAGAACTTGTTTTAACTCAGACTGCCATGGTAGTGGGCAATTTTAAATATTTAGATTTTGTGGTAAAAATTGAGATGCTCCAGTGGGGCAGACAGTGAGCAGACATTTGCAGCAGTCAGGTCTTTCAGGGTGTGTGTGAGTTCTAGAGATCTACCTTCCCCTTTGCAGAGCAGCCCCATCCTGTGGCTAGAGGAGGCAAAGGTAAAAAGCCTGGGCCATCTTAGCCAAGTGGGTCAACTCTGATGGGCGGCACAGACCTACTGGTAGACGCTGTCTAATTCTCATTACATTGCTTGTCTTTGTTAATAGGGGTGTCAATCCCAAGTAAATATCTTGAATCCCAAATCCCATCTCAGTGTGTGCTTCAGAGTACCTATCCTGTGCAGGTGCTCATGATTTTATGAAATGAACATATTCTCCTCACAATAATTACAACAGATTATAGGGTAATGATAAAATATAATAGCAATGTTGAGAAATTAGAATGTACAATTATATGCTTAGTTTTTTGTTTAGGACTTATTCAAGTTTTGAATGTTCTTTTTATTTTTAACTAAAAATACCATTTGTTTGATCTCCTTCAAAGTATAGTGCATCTTTTGGACATTAACTTCTATTGAATTTTATGGAATTAGAATAATTTTCATAATTCATATATGAATATATATTTTATTTTTATGATCATTCTATATCTGCATTTTATTTAAACCAATCTTTATTTATTAAATGTTATTTACTTCTACAAAAAAGTAATAAACAAATCACTGAAATAATGTACTCCTGAGAGTCTATTAGAATGAAAAAAAAGGGGGGGGGTGAATACTCTGTCAATAAGAAGGAATCATACAAAAGGAGAGACAGATGAACATATTGGCTGACATTAACCACAGACTGTGTAGCTTAAACAAGATTATGTCTTACTGGCAGATCCAACTTGATTTGGTTCTGATGGAAGCCCTCTTCCTGGTTTTACAGAAGGCTTTCTCTCTGTGTCCTCATCTTGCTGAAAAAGAGGATGATCTCTCATCCTCTTCTTTTAAAGCCACTAACCTCATCATTAGGGCCTTACCCTCATGACCTCATTTAACTCTAATTAGCTCAAAAAGGCTTCATCTGCAAATACTATTTCATTGAGGGTTGGGAATCAACAGGAATTTTCAGGGGACACAATTCAGTCCTTAGCACTATTAACAAAGAAAGTCTTTGAGATGAGCAGAAAAATTAGTTTTCCAGATTTTGAAGAAACATTAAAGTTTCAGCAGGTTTTGTCATGATAATACTGAAGTGAAAGTAAAAAAAGAGGAGCTGAGTTCCAATGGCAGACTAGGTGCCTGTGTGAGTTGGTACCAATTAGAAACTGTCTGTCTATGACTTTGACCTTCTTTGAGGGTATGCTGGGGCTACCAAAAGGTTTTTCCACACCATTGTTGTGTATTTCTAAATGAGATGAGGGATGAGCTCTGTCATAACAGTAATGAAAAATTAAAGGTAAGATATCATTAAAGATGGCTTTTCATTTTAGAGATTGACATGACATATAAACTAAGTTTTAAAAGCAATGACGAGAATGGCAAACAGTTTAGAGAAATGAGCCTCCTGAAAAAGGAAGAGTCAGTATATAAGAAAGAATTTTTGGAAACTATATTTCAAGATTTATAGTACCGATTGTCTCATTAACCTTCCACACATCTTATTGGATATTCTTCTTTGTAGGAAGTTATAATTCATCTATTTAAAATAAATCTATAGTATTTTACACTGCATTTTTGCACTGTTTTCTCCAGCAGTGATGTAAAAACCTATGGGTAATTTGTTAAAGAAACAAAACAATTGAAAAACCACACTGTAAGATGGGGAGACAATATATTAAGAGACCCTTGTAGTGGTGTTTAAAGCATTGGGTTAATTATTACTTCCCAGAAGTTAATGATGAGACCTATCAAGCTTATGAGTGAGTGAGAAAAAGGAACACAAATAAACTCAATAGTAATTTGTCTTACAAGTGTGAGAAAATACTGTTTCTCTAGAATGTTAGTATTTATTATGATGGATTAATAGATAACCTTAGGGACTATGACCACTCAGTATTAGACATTGATAATAAAGGTGCTGCTGCACATTCTTGATTAGCACTATGAAACAGGCGTTTTCTAAATGAATTCTTCATTTAATTTTTATTAAATGTATAAGCACACATTTTGACCTGTTTCCCACCTTACTCTACTTGTTAATCATTTGTCATCTATCTTTAAAAAGTATTCAGAAGACCTTTATAGCTTGAATAATAAACTATGCAGAGGACATATACAAGGTTAGCTAACATAGGGACCAGAAGACTTGCTGTGTTTTATACCATGTTTATTTATTCCAACTATAAAAGTGGAAAATAATCCCAACGTAGTTTGATAGATAATGATTGAAATTTGCAAAAATTATTGTGACTAATTATGTTTAGCCTGTTTTGTTAAGCTAATTGAAAATCAAGGTGGAATCTCTCTCTAGATAGAGTCTATGCTTTATTACATTTATAAAAAATGATATAATTATGTCATCCTCAATTTTCAAAAATAATTATATTGTTTTTGAAACTGTCACAACATATTTTCCAACTGTGTATTACATAAACAGGTAAGCAATCTGATATTCTGACCTAAATGTTTCCTAAACTTGGGACTTGTTGGTTCTTGGTCTTTTTTTTAAACATTAAATCAACTGCATCTTATAGCATGTTTGCCAATGGTGAGAAATCCATTGTGAGGGCATGCTAACTCCTGGAGTTTTTTACTATAAAAGGTCTCAATAGCTTAACTTCATCATTAAGGTTATACTTTATACAGACTTTGATGAAAGTAATATTCTTTTTCTTCTCCAGGTAAAAGGAATCATTTAAATTCATTTTGAGAGTTTCAAACTTTGGCGGTCAGTCATGTTCTTTTGTTCTGTAAGTTTGCCATTACTGAGGGTTACATAAAACTTTAATCTGGAGGATAAACTGGTTTGGACTTTTGACTTAACCAAATCATCAGTTTGAAAATTGTCAATTAATTAGTTTGCTTCCACTTCCCTGTCCGTAGCACCTACTCCTGATTGAGCTATCTCTGTAACTGAGTAACCTACTAAGCCTGGTTTTATATTAGCATAGTCTCAGCTGTAGAACTTATCTAAATACATTTGCACATTGATAAAGCAGTTGTTCACTAAGAAAGATCATGAAAGTATTTTTCAGTTTTTGATATGTATTAGTCAATAAAATGTGTTATTCATTGAAATGTCCCCGGGTACAGTTTTAGTTGGGTGCAAGTTCCAAAGGGAAAACAGAGATATTTCCCTGCTGGCGAGAAAGACACAACTACATCAAGCGCAATCCACACTGTAAGGATGCTGGGAAGCAGGCAGCTGGATGAAGTCCTGAATCACATCTCACACAGCTGCTGCTTCCACTTTCTCTAAGAACACGGCTATGCTGATTAAATAGCCATGAATATTTGAAGAGTTGCATGATTTCTTTTTTTCTTTTCTGGCCATCTGTAAATCATGGAAGAATGAGAATAGGTGGTTTTCTTGCTCAACACCAGGTCACCCATCCAAATATTCCTCCCCCACATATAATTTTGTCCTGGCCAAACAATTTCCATTCTTGGATCGGATCCTGCATTTTCCCATTTGATTTTGTTTCTTCTGCCTAAAATTATTTTCCTCCAATCTACATTAATCAACAAGCACACTGACTACCTTTTCATTGAAACCTTTTTTTCCTTGTTCTCATATACTGATGAATTCTTAGAATGCTTTGCCTATACCACTGTTATGACATTTTTCTTACGTAACTTTGTAATTCTTATTGTAGTGATTTTAAAGATATGTCCACAATTTCTTTGATACTCTTTTTTTCACAAAAGGGGCAGATTAATTTAGTTTCTCTTGTTGCATTTGGTGACTCTATTTTAGTAGTAACACAATGTTATTTGTTATTTCTTCTTAAGTCACTAATTTAGTTTCCTTTTAGAGGAAACTAAAATCATGAGAACATTCAGGTAACCTTTGGAGAGACCTTCACTGTGAGGAACTAACACTCAGTAATACCAGTGACCTTTGTAAGAAATCCTTCCTATTGAACTTGAGATGACTCCAGCTGTAGCCAATAGCCTGGCTTAAACTTCATGAGAGACCCTGAGTCAGAAGCACCCAGTTAAGCTGCCTGAATTCCTGATCCTCAGAACCTGTGAGATAATAGATGTTTGCTGTTTCACTGTGCAAAGTTTGGGGTAATTAGCTGTAAAGCAATAGATAACTAAAACTAGGATTCAGATAAGAGCATTTTAGACTGAAGAAATAAGAAGAGTAAGTGCTCAGAGGAAGGACTTTCCTTTTTAAGCTTGGATGGTTGATAGTAAATGAAGAGTTGGTAGTAACCAATTAAAGCAGTATTTTCTGGGTAATAATGAAGAGTTGGAGAGTTTTAAGAGGAAAAGAAAACATAATATATATTAATAAAAGCCTAGGTGGTCCTCACACCCTCCTGCCATCACAAGATGGCCACCACAAGATGCCTGGCAGGAGAGGGCAATTGGGGATGAGATCAGGCCAACAGTGGAAGGCAGTTGGGGACAACCAGGCCGACAAGGGAGGGCAGTTGTGGGTGACCAGGCCAGCAGGAGAGGGCAGTTGGAGCAATCAGGTCTTCAGGGGAGGGCGGTTGTTGGCAATCTAGCTGGCAAAGGGAGCAGTTAGGCATCAATAAGACTGGCAGGGGAGCAGTTAGAGAGCAATCAGTCTGGCAGGCAGAAGCAGTTAGGGGCAATCAAGCAAGCAGGCAGGAAATTGAGGACTAGGAGCCAACAGTCTCAGATTGTGAGGGGATGTCTGACTGCCAGTGTAGGCCCAATTCAGAATCGGGCCTACACTAGCAGTCAGACATCCCTCAAGGGGTCCCAGATTGGAGAAAGTGCAGGCCAGGCTGAGGGACACCCCCATGCATGAATTCTGTGCACCAGGCCTCTAGTTTATGTAGAATATTGTGTGGTTTTTTTAGTGTCTTAGGTTGGGTTCTCTAAAAATAGAGCATGAGACAATCACCTTCGAGGAAAATGGGAGCAAGGGAAGCAAGAATGTGGTCTCAGTGGAAATTAACTTTTAGGAAAGCTCTATAGCAGTACACATTGCACCACAGAGTTAATGTCTGGAGCAGGAGCCAGACTTTCTTACCCCACCTGTCAGTCATTGGCCATTTTATATTCTGGGGCTATAAGCATACAGCCTGAAGGAAGCAGTTCCTATTTCCTCTAAGTCTAGTCTCCAGAGAAGATTAGGGTCAGCTCTTATATATTACTAGAGGCCCAGTGCATAAATCTGTGCATGGGTGTGGTCCCTAAGCCTGGCCAGCAATCAGGGCCTATTGGGGCATTTCACCCAGTCCTGATAGAGGCCAGACTGATCATAGTTAGGACAATTGGGGCTTACAGACTGGGGAGAAGAACTGTGGGAAGTTGGTCTGCCAGCCAGAGAGATTCACAGGCCAGCCAGTGGAAGGAACTGTGGGAGGTTGGCCAGCTACTCCCCATTGACGCAATTGGGGTAGCCAGTTGGGAGGAGGGACTGGCCAGGGGAGACTGGCCTGTCTTGGGAAGTTGACTGTGGGAGCGCACTGACCACCAGGGGGTGGCTCCTGCATTGAGCATCAGCTCACTAGAGGTCCATGAGTATCATAGCAACTGGTTGACCGATCATCCTGGTCCTTCGGTAATAATGGTTGCTTATGCTTTTCTATAATAGGTTATTAGTCAATTCTTACAACAGCTGGAAAAGATCAACATGGGTCATCAAGAACATCTATTCCACTCAACACTGGCCACTGAGCAGAGAATTGATTGTGGTGATGGTCAGGGTAGGCAAATAGAGAGAAGAAAACCAGTTTGGCCGACTTGCAATAGTATACAAGGTGGGAGGGGGGTAGTGAACTAAACAGCTATTGAACTTAGAAAAGTGGAGTTGAAGGAAAGTAATCTATGATAAGGTTTGAGTAATGAAATTAGATGAATTAGATTGACAAAAATATGGGAATGAAGGGTGAAATTTTGGGGGTATATATTATTACAAACTTCCATTTACAGTGAAAATTTATGAAGGAATACATAAGAAATATCTCATATATTTCCAAGATACCTAAGATAACTTCATGTTTTAGAAAGACATACCTTATTTTCATATATCGCTTTGAGAAAACAAAGTAGAGAGGTTTCAAGGGAAGGAAGAAAAAGTGGAAAAGAGAGGTATAAGTCAGAAAGGGAAGGGACAATTAAAGAGATGACAAGGTAAATATTAGTTGAGCATAGTGGTTTGGGTGGATATCTGGGTTCTCTATTCTATTCCATTGGTCTATATGTCTGTTCTTGTGCCAGTACCAGGATGTTTTGAGAACAGTTGCTTTGTAATATAGCTTGAAATCTGGTATTGAGATACTACCCACTTTATTCTTCTTTCTCAGAATTGTTGTGGCTATTCGTGTTCTTTTTGTTGTTATTGTTCAAGATGAATCTATGAAGAATTCTTTCTAGGTCTGTGAAATAGGTAGCTGGCATTTTAATGGGGAGTGCATTGAATCTATAGATTGCTTTGGGTAGTATGGACATCTTAATGATGTTGATTCTCCCAATCCATGAGCATGGTATGCTCTTCCATCTGTTAACATCTTCCTCTATCTCTTTTTTCAGTGTCCTGTAGTTTTTTACATATAGGTCTTTTACCTCTTTAGTTAGGTTTATTCCTAGGTATCTTAATTTCTTTGGTACAATGGTAAATATTTGATAAAGGAGGCATGAACATACAATGGAGCCAAGATAGCCTCTGCAATAAATGGTGTTGGGAAAATTGGACAGATACATGCAAAAAATTGAAACTGGACCACCAACTTACACCAAATACAAAAATAAACTCAAAATGGTTACAGGACTTAAACATTAGAAGGGAAACCATGAAAATACTAGAGGAATCCACAGGCAGCACAATCTCAGATATATGCTGAAAGAATTTCTTCACTGATACTGCTCCAAAGGCAATGGAAGCTAAAGAAAAATAAACAAATGGGACTACATCAAAATAAAAAGCTTTTGCACAGCAAAAGAAACCATCAACAAAACTACAAGAAAGACCACTGTATGGGAGAACATATTTGCAAATGTTATCACTGATAAAGGTTTAATCTCTAGCATCTACAGCCAACTTATACAACTTAATAAAAGGAAGATAAATGATCCAATAAAAAAATGGGCAACGGACCTAAATAGAACCTTTTTGAAAGACAACAGAAGGAATGCCAAGAGACACATGAAAACATGTTCAAAGTCACTAATTATCTTAGAGATTCAAATAAAAATGACAATGCGATACCATCTCAGACCTGTCAGAATGGTAATCAACAACAAATCAACAAATGAGAAGTGTTTTCGAGGATGGGGAGAAAAAGGAACCCTTGTGCACTGTTGGTGGGAATGCAGACTGGTGCAGCCACTGTGAAGAACAGTATGGAGTTTCCTCAAAACACTAAAAATGGAACTCCCATTTGACCCAGCAATCCCACTCTTAGAAATGTATCCTAAGAAATTACAAACACCAATCAGAAAGGATTTATGCACCCCTATGTTCATAGCAGCACAATTTACAATAGCTCCAATTTGGAAACAGCCTAGGTGCCCATCAGCAGATGAGTGGATCAGAAAACTGTGTTACATCTACAGAATGGAATTCTATGCTGCCATTAAAAAGAAGGAATTCTTACCATTTGCAACAACCTGGATGGAACTGGAGAGCCTTATGCTTAGTGAAATAAGCCAGTCAATAAAGGAGAAGTACCACATGATCTCACTAATTGGTGGATAATAAAGAACATTGTAAACAGATGAACAAACGGATAGATACAGAGGCAGTAAAGCATCAAACAGACTGTCAAATTATAGCAGGAAGACTAATGAGAGGTGGGGTAGATAAGAGATCAATCAAAGGACTTGTATGCTTGCAGATAAACATAACCAATGAACACAGACTCTGGGGGCGGTTGGGGTATGCTTGGGAGGGGGCAATGGGGAGATATGTATACATGTAACACAATAAAAAAAAGGAAAAAAAAAGAAATGACAAGGTAGAGAACAATAGACACTAGAAGGAGAAATAAATAAGAAGGTGTGACACGAAAGAAGAAAAATAGAAGGAAAGTCCAGAGGTTAGTGTGAGGAGCTTAAGGAAGAAATAAAAGTAGAAGGAATATGTAGAGCAATGGTTCTGAGGAATCCTGGAGGTCCTGAAACCTTTTTTGGGGGTCTATGAGGTCCTCCTTTGTCCCGTTTCATATCTATTTAAGATCAGACATCAATTAAGCAACATATCCAGAAGACTAAACACAGAAGGAAATATAAGAATCCAGTTATTTCTATCAGGTTGGCTTCAGAGATTTATAGCAATTCAAAACAATGCCACACACTTTTTGAAAAATAATTTTTCATAAATGCTAAAAATAATTTTTAAAATGTGTTTTTGTTATTTAAAAAAATATTTTAAACCATGGAAACCAAAGCTCTTTGGGGTCCTTGCTAATATTTAAGAGGAAAAAGCAATCCTATGACTAAACAGTTTTAGATCTGTTGCGGGGTAGATTATCCAGGTTTTATGGCAAATGGTAATTCATACTCTCTTCTACTTAGTTGAGTTGTTTCTTTGGGAAAAAATGTTGCAATCTGGCAGTATTGGTCATTTTTAATGTTGAAATTAAATAATAAACTGGTCTGCTTATAATTATAAATGTGATAAAGAGAGCTAATAGCATTAGGACAATGATTAAGTAATTTTGAAATAAATATGCATTCAGTAGTCATCCCCCAATTCATAGAAGTCTAGATTGTTGGTTGGTATAACTTCTCTCTCTCTCTCTCTCTCTCTCTCTCTCTCTCTCTCTCTCTCTCTCTCTCTCTTTCACACACACACACACACACACACACACACACACACACACACACACGTGGGAACCTCTTTCATGTGGTTCAGGGTTTCCGCTTCAGGGTTCAGGTTCTGGAGGAGGCTACATGAAAATGAAAAGAGAGACTAGAAAAGTATTAATTTGGGGATATTGGGGAGCCAGGCGGGAGCCTTCCTCTAGTGGAAAGAATACCCCTTGCTCTAACCTTTTTCTCCCTTTTATTAAGACTATGGGATACACCCATGACCTTTAGGCAGGAAATTACAAGAACAGAAGTTTACATGAAACAAACAGGTAGAGGCTGCTTCAGCTAATAATGTTTCAACTAAACAGTGAGTAATTAGCTCTGACCTTTCAGAGCAATTAAGGTTGACCAGCCTTCTGGTCTCTTGTTCACATCTTTCTATTAGTGAGACAATGTTTGGTTTCTGGCACACACACACACACACATATCTACACACACACACACACACACACACACACACACACACACTTCAAATGAGGAAATGTGGGAATGGAAACTCTGATAGATTAAATAACTTTGCTAAAATCACACAGCTAATGCCAATTCAAAATTTGCTTTAAAGTAAAACAAATTGTATTTCTTCTTGTTCTGAGAAATGTAGTGAGAAAGTGACAATTGGAGGGAGACTGCTGCATTCTGAGGTGCAAGACTTAGCTGTAGAGCTATGTGTTTCTAAAAGTACAAATGTGCCCTAACAGGTTTGGCTCAGTGAACAGAGCGTTAGCCTGCGGAATGAAGGGTCCCAGGTTTCATTCCAGTCAAGGACATGTACCTTGGTTGAAGTACCCTTCTTCTCTAAGTCTAAAAAAAAAATCAATAAAATATATTTAAAAGCACAAAGTTATCTTGGAACCTCTCCAGTTTCTAGTTTTCTCTTTTGTAAAGCAGCTACCATTACCTGCTTTATAATGGTATGAGGATTATATTCCAAGAGCCCTTGTTCACTCAGGATGTATTTTTCCCTGTGCTTTTTAAATGGATTGGGGCATAAAATGAGAAGCCAAAAGGGGAAAGACACTCATTCAACATGTTGTAGAGGTGGGAAGAGAACTGTACCAATGAGGAGCTTTGGCTGCAGAAACTCAGCCAAATAGTAGAAAGCAAGTGTTATCTCTCCAGTAGTGACCAATGAGGGCTCCATGACCAAAAACAAAGGGTGGGGTCCCATGTACCTGGGATCTAGGTAGACAACTGTAACACTTTATGACACATTTTCACGTGTTTGGTGACTGAAAACAACACCCATTTCTTATCTCAGTTTCTTTAGGTCAGGAGTTAGACCATGGTTTAACTGGGTCCTATGAACCAGGTCTCACAAATCTGATATCAAAGTGTTGGCTGGGGCTATAATTTAAGTGAAGCTCAAAGTCCTCTTTGAAGCTATCTGGTTGTTGTCACTGTTCATTTTCTCATAGAGTGTAGTAAATGCCCTGGGCTTCTAGAGGTTATCTATTGTTTTCTTCCACAGGGTCCTCTTCATAACATGTGGAATTTGATTTCTTTAAGGCAAATATAAGCACATTTAAGGGGAGGGGTTATAAAATGCAGTCAATTTCATCATAGTTGACGAGTGGCTCTCTTCTCATGATCTCTTTGATTTATTTCCCTTATATAGCAGTCATGCTTTGTATCCTGGGATAAACCCTCACTAGAATTAGCAAGTATCATTTAAAATGTTTAACTTCACCCACAGTGATAAATGGATAAATATGATATATTACAATCTGATGCAGATCCACATGTAAGTGCACATGCATGCATGTGCACACAACACACACACACACACACACACATACACACACACACTCACACACGTAGAGGCCCAGTGCATGAAATTTGTGCATGGGAAGGGGGTCCCCTCAGCTTAGCTTGCACTCTCTCCAATCTGGGACCCGCAGGATCTCTGGCTCCTAATTGCTCACCTGCTTGCCAGTCTGATCCCCCTAACTGCTCTCCCCTGCTGGCCTGATCACCTCTAAGCTCCTCTGTCTTGGCCCCGCCAACATGGCTTTGTCTGAAAGGACATCTGGAAGACTGTCCAGAATATGTTAAGTCTAATTAGCATATTACCCTTTTATTAGTATAGATGTCACCTTGTCCTAAAAATCCAGTTGTTCCCAGGTTTTCCTATCATGGAAGGGGAGCCCGCAGTAGCATCCTGGGTTCTGACCAGGGCTTCCTGTTCACTTGCTGTCCCACTCAGCAGGGCTTATGTGCTTGTGCTTTATCTCAGCAGATGTTATTCCTAGAAAAAGACTCTTGGATGTATCTTGAACATTTCTATTCAATTTGCCAAATCATCCTCCAAAAATGTTGAACCACTTTAATCTCCCACCAGCAACCATGTGTGTGCCCTCCATCTCACCTTGATGCCAATATCATTGATTTTTCCCTAGAGATCATGAGCTTCCTACCTATCAGCCAGGACTGCTTGATACTTGAGCCAACCTCATTGTTCAGCTGGGGACTTGATTTCCCGAGATAGAATTATGGATGAGGAAAAATAGTTTTCCTCTACCTTCCTGAGTTCTTATTGGAGGCCCTTGTAATGAAAGACAAATCACCAAGAGAAAAACAAAAGTTTATTAACATATGTACCTCATGCATATGTGGGAATTCCAGGGAAAATGAATAACTCCTCAAGGTGGCTTAGAATGCAGATTTAAATACCTTCTTCCTAAGGAAAGGGGACAAGATATGTAGCCTTTTACAAGAGAGGAAATGATTTTTAGGAAATATGAATGGGGTGAGGGAGAATAGTTCATAACAGTTTGAGTGTGATGTCAACTTCTAGTCTTTTGTCCTGTGACAGGAGTCATTCTTCTCTGTCTGATGACACTTCTCCCATCAAGGGGACCTATGACATTTCAGCTCCTTTAGGGGGGTTTGATTTTAGGCAGATCAGGAGACTTCAGTGAAAGCCTGTGCATTTGATGTTTTTCAAGCATCTGCAGGTCAAGATCATCATTATAACAACACAGCATATGTTGGGGTGGCATGTTCTCTGACCTTCAGAATAAACCCAACAAAAGCTTGTTTCCTCTCTTAGATGATTTGTCACAGTAACATTATTCCCTGATAGTATTTTGACCAGACTTTCTTGGGAGTGGTCATAGCATACCCTGTGCTTGTAGAAAGGTGTGGGCCACATCACTAAATAAACCAGCATCCGTTTTCTCATCTAGTGGAAAGGGAGATAAAGTTAAGATAGTTTATCAGCCTTTCCATAGGTTTCTTTCGGGTTTGTGTCTCCAATGCCCCTCCCCCAGCAACCCCAGTGCCTTGGTCATGGGGCTTGGGGCTGCTGGATGCCGGGTCTGTGGGTTTGTATTTCTGATCAGATCCCAAGCAGCCCCAGCATCATCTGGCTGCTATGGGCATCACAATCTTTTTTTTAAAATACTATTTTATTGATTTTTTACAGAGAGGAAGGAAGAGGGATAGAGAGTTAGAAACATAGATCAGCTGCCTCTTGCACACCCCCTGGAGATGTGCCCGCAACCAAGGTACATGCCTTTGACTGTAATCAAACCTGGGACCTTTCAGTCCAAAGACCGACGCTCTATCCACTGAGCCAAACTGGTTTTGGCAGCATCACAATCTTTGTTGGGTTACTTTGCATACTCCCTCCTGATTGGCTGGTGGCGTAGTGGAGTGATGGTCAATTTGCATGTTCATCTTTTATTAGTGTGAGTGTGTGTGTGTGTGTGTGTGTGTGTGTGTATGATTATAATATGCAATTCACTCATTTATTTCCTATTCTGTCCCATTATAGTTTAGTCTAGTATAGTCTATTTCGCTCCACAATTAAATGTTAGTTGTACTTCAACAAATTGATGTCATAACCCATTAAGTAACCCTAAGAAGTGAAAAATTAGTAGACTAAGCTAAACATTGTGATTCTGTTTTCTTGCCAATGACTGTCTTAAGAAAGCTAAGCTTTTACCTATAAACAAAAGCAAGTTAAAATTTCAGAGAGAATAGTCCTCTAGTGGAATAATTAGTGGGAAAATTGGGTAATACAAAAGCAAAGATATCAACCAGAATCTAGAATACATGAGAATGCATGTAAAACATTGGCAAATATACTGGAATACACATTACAAATTAATATTTTGTTATTTCACAATGGCTGCCTTGGATTTTTAGTAAATCAATAGCAGAATTGATGCTATCCCTGTTCATTCTAGAGTTTTCTCACTTGAGTAGAGCAACTCTGTGGCTGAAGCCTTGCCTTGCTTTATTTCTTTCATAATGCTATGCTTAGGAATATAATGGGAGATTTAGAAGCTGGTGTCAGAGTTCTATGTGCACAATAGCAGTACCAGTTTTCTGAAACTCAATTTTAGAGGATCAGAGTTTTGTGCCATGTAAGGCTAATTGTACAAATGTCAATCGTTTTGGGTTCATTAAATTATGATACTTAATTAACATCAATGTCGTTGAAAGAAAAAATACCCAAAGCTTTCCTAAAAGCTGTTCATATTCAAATATATGTTGATTGATAGAAGCCTATTGTTTCCTAGTGCTTAGTAATGTTCTTCAATGCATTATTACCTAGAGACTTCACCAAACGTGGAATATTTGGAACTCTAATGAAAAAATAGCTTCTGTTGTTAGATGGAAAGTACTATTTTATGACTCTTCTTATCCATCTATTGAGCATGTATCTGCATTTTGATTGATTTCAACACATTCTTTACCAGGCTGTTATTGGTCACAGAATCCCATGAATAAAAATAAGAACCTATTTGTTGGATGGCATATCAGAACATGTTGAAAGATATGGTTTCAATTTATAGTCACATATTGTCTCTATTTCTAAATAATATGTAATAATAAGCATGTGACAATGAGGTATATTAATTTCAATAGACTAATCAAATGTAACTTAAATTAACTTGGTAAAATACTTAATGATGATAAATAATGAAAACATTAGGCAAGGAATAGGATTAGACTTTAAAGCAATCATGATGCTATCAAGAATGTTAATAGAAACATGAATCTAGTCACATCTTTCCAGAGCCTTATTATTGGTTACATAAAACACACCAGTTCTATGATATTTGAAAGTAAGATAATGATTCTAAATTCTTCTTTTTAGAGTTTTAAAAAACATGAAGTGATGAAACATTGAACAATTCAGATAGCAGATATCCATGATTAAGCTCACTGCTTATTTGCATGATTTAAGGTGGATAAGTTATAGTAATCACAATGATCTCGTAGCAGTGTGAAGAACAAAGGACAGAGACACAAATTAAATCAAAGGTACTAATTATGAATAAAATATATTATGATTTTATTTAGCTTATAAATGCATTAGCAAAGACTTCACTATATAGCAAAATGAATTATTTTTTTTTCTCTCTACCCCTAAATGCCTTTAAAGTTATTAACAAGAATGATGCAGGTGTAGAGAATAGGCCTAGCAGTAGAAAAAAATGCAAACAAGAGAATCTATGAACTAGCAATCTAAATACTAAGAAAGGAAAAGTATAATAGATCCAATTTTAATATAATATTAACCTCCAAACAATATGTAAGTATAGAAGCAAGAACCAGTTCCATAAATAGCTACACATAATAATATACAATGACATTCCATGCTCTCCTATTAGAAAAAGAGAGAGTAAATGAGAATAAAATGCAACATTAAATGTATGATAGAATGGAGCTCCTAATTAAGTGTTCATCAGAATTAAGTTAGCATCTCCCTTCTTCTCTCTTTGTATGTCCTATATAGGCTGCTAAAAATTCTTGGCATAATTACAGTCAAAATAGATGTACTTTGCCTGTTCTGAACAAGATGAAGTTTGGCATAAGATAAAGAACTCAAGCCATAGCCAAATTACTTAAATTGCGAATGCAAACAAGGAAAACCTATGGCCTCTTTAGATGGAAAAATAATTTGACTTTTGTGACCCCGTCTCTGTCTAGCATATAATTTGCAACTATCTGGCACAACAAAAATTAACTTTTCCTACTTTCTGGCTAGCCATCATAGTCTTTGTTTGCTGGGATTTTGATGAGACTGCTTTGAATAGCTTTAAGAAGCCAGCTTCCCTGTGCATCTCCGGAGGCTGCATTTCCTTATCCTTTATAACCTCTGACTGTCCTAAAGTCTCAGCCTAAAATCTGGGATGCAACGTTGACCCTCAGCATGTATTCTAATTCCTTTCTTGGTCACACAGCAGTTACGTGCTCCTTTACAACCGTTTGCATGATGTGGCTGGAGTTGAGCTTTACAGTCAGCCAGTGAGGCTCAATCAAGACCCAATGGCAACAGGAGACATTCCTAGAGCATCCAGCTCAGGAAATCAAGGTGACTATACCACTGGGTCCCACAGGAGATCTACTACAGAAGGCCACTCCACAGAAACTAAAAGTCATAGCACACAAATTAAAACTAAAATAAGGTATCCTCTGACCTGCCAGAATGGCTACCATCAATAAATAAACAAAAAAACAATTGCTGGTAAGGTTATAGAGAAAAGGGAACCCTGGTGCACTATTTGTGGAAATGCAGACTGTGAAAAACAGCATGAAGTTTCCTTAAATAATTAAAAATGGAACGTCCTTTACATGCAGTGTACCCATCTCTGGGAATATATTATAAGAATCCTGTAACACCAATCAGAAAAACTATGTGAACTCCTCTGTACATAGGAGCATAATTTGCAATACCAAGGTCTGGAAAAAGCTCAAGTGCCCATAAGTAGATGAGTGGATAAAAAGCTGTGGTACATTTACACAATAGAATACTGTGTTGCTATAAAAAAAAAAAAAAAGAAAAGAAAAGAAAACAAAAGAAAAGAAAAGAAAAGAAAAAAGGAAGATCTCTTACCCTTTGTGATGTTGTGAATGGCCCTGGAGATTATTATGCTTGGCAAAATAAGCCAATCAGAAAAAGATAAATACCATATAATCTCAGTTATATGTTGTATCTAATGAAGAAAGTAAACTGACTAATCAAATAGATCTAGAGCAGTGGTCGGCAAACTCATTAGTCAACAGAATGGCAAAGCGCAGCTCGAGAGCCACAGTTTGCCAACCACTGATCTAGAGGTGTGGATACATGAAACAGACTGACAAATCTTATAAGGAAGTGGAGTGGAGAGACTGGATAAAAAAGGTGAAGAATTTATTTTTTAAAAAAATGTATATATATATACATGCATAGGCCATGAATACAGACAATAGTATATATAGTGAAGGCCACAGGGTAGGAAGGACTATATAGAAGTGGACAAAGGTGGAGGGACATCTGTAATCATGTCAATAATAAAAAGAACAAGAAAAAAAATAGTCAAATGATCTTTTACTAGCACTCAACTGTAACGAGTAGTTTAACCTACTCACAAGTATTGAATGATCCTCATGAACATTCCCAATAATAGTAACTTTAAAAAAAAATTAAATAATGCACCATTTGTAAAAATGACTTTTTCTCCCAAATTGGTCACATTTCACTGAACTGTTATACTCTGGTCTTTTAAAATAAGGTTGAAATCTCTATATTTCTATTCCTAGAATGTCTCACTTTTGTGGCTGAGGGAACACATAATGGGATATGTAGCCTTTCACCTCTAAGTTTTACATTTAAAACCAGTATCCATTGTCAGTATCCAAGCACTATCACATCTCAGGACTATCCTAGAAATGCTAAAAAGTTATAGTAGCCTCAATTTAATTTCTAGTGAATATGCTGTTTTTTTTTCTCTTCAAACTAAAACCATGTCTAGATGAAAATCTCAGCCTAAACTGACAGTTGGACATCCCTCTCATAATTCGGGATTGCTAGCTCCCAACTGCTCTCCTGCCTGCCAGCGTGATCACCCCTAACCACTCCCTTGCCATCTTGATTGAACCCTAACTGCTCCCCTGCTGGCCTAGTTGTTCCTAACTGCCCACTCCTGCTGGTCTGGTCTCCCCCAACCTCCCTTTCCTGATGGCCTGATCACACACTACCCTCTGGTGCCGGACATCTTGTGGTTACCATCTTGTGTGAGGGTCATTTTACATATTATCTCTGTTATAGAAGATTCCAGAGCCTCAGCAATGGCTGGCATCCAATAAAGATTCATGAAGCATGTAAATAAGAAAGAAGAAAGTGATCAATATTCAAAAGATAAATCAGTATGTGGTCACAGACCTAGAGGGAACTCGATGTCAATGTTAACAGAGGAAACTTCAAATACTATTACACATTAAATTACATATTAAAGGAATTAGGGGACAAGGTTAACACAATGGGCTAATAAATGAAATGATTAAACAGAGTATTAGATCCATTAAAAATCAAAGAACACTCTTTAACTGTAAAATACAGTGTCTGAAATTAAGAACTCATTTGGTAGCTCTTGATTTTCAACAAAGGTATCACTGCAATTCAATGGGGGAAGTTAACTACTTTAAATGGATAAAGCTATAGAAATTGGAGATATACACTGAGTGGCCAGATTATTATGACCACCCCTTCAGTACTCCGTTGGGCCACCTTTTGCCTGCAATACTGTGGTGATTCTTCTTGGCACTGACTCCACGAGATGTTGAACGGTAACCTGCGGAATCAGACACCTTGCCTGATGAATAACACTGTCCAGTTCTGTGAGATGTGATGGTTGTGGAACCAGCTACCTGTGGCTCTTTTAACAAATGCTTAATTGGATTGAGATCTGATGATTGTGGGGGCCACCTAAGCAAGGTAAAGTCTCCCTCATGTTCTTCAAGTCACTTATGCACAATATGAGCATTGTGGCATGGCACATGGTTTGGTTGGAAGAAGCCATTTCCACTGGGATATGCCATTAACATGATAGGATGAACTTGATCAGCAATGATACTTAGGTATGTTGTGCTATTCAGAAATTCCACATGAATTAAAGGGCCCAAATCATGCCAGGAAAACATACCCCAAACCATAACACTGCTTCCACCAGCTTGAAGGGTTGTACTCTTGCATGTGGGGTGCATGCTTTCATGCTGTTCTGTGAAATTCTCACTCTGCCATGTGCATGATGCTTTGGATCACATGACTTTTTTTCCAATGCTTGCCTGTCCAATCCTTGTGCTCCTGTGCGAATTGGAGATATTTTATCTTGGTAACTGCAGACAGCAAAGGTATTCGAACAGGCCTTCAGCTTCCATATCCCAAATTAGTGTACAGCTAATTTTAATTTGCCTATAAATGTCAGGTGATCATTATAATCTGGCCACTCGGTCTATAGCTATCTGTATATGTATGTATGTGTGTATATATATATATATATATATATATATATATATATATGGCAAAAACATGAACCTTGATTCTTATTTTACTTCATAAACACAAATTACTTTGAAATAGATAAAAAACTGAAATTTTCAAGGTAGAACAATAAACTTCAGTAAGCAAACAAAAATATCTTCATACTTTTGAAAACACAAAGATTTAACAATAAGATAAAAAAAGGCATTTACAATAAAAGGAAATAAATGTAAATTTGAAAATTCCAAAATTAGAAATGTTGATTATTCAAGAAACCATTAAATTATAAATTTGAGTTAGATACTGGTAGAATTATTTACAGTACATATATCTGACAAGGACATTCGTCCACAGTACACAAATAACTCTTACCAAACAATTTCAAAAGCCAATTTTTTAACTTACAGAAGAGAAGATTGAACAAATACACACATACATAGTCAAAAGTTAAAAAAAATCATATTTGAATGGTCAATGAGTTATTTCTTTGACATCATTCTTCTTCACGGAAATGAAAATTAAAATACAAACTGAAACACACTTTACAAATTAAGTCAACAAATACACAAATGAGATAAAAGGTTTGCAATAACGTAGAGCCACCAAAACTCTCATATATAACTGGTGGAAACTTCAAAAAGGGTAAGTTATTTTAAAATGTTTAACTTTTTTTTCTGTAAGTTGACACTATAATTTCATTACTAATTATATACTTATAGAAAACAAGTACATTTGTCCAATTCATGGACATTTTGTTCATAACTATAGACCCAGTGCATGAAATCCATGCATGGGTAGTCCATAGCCCTGCTTGGTATCAGGGCCGATCTGTGGGGCAATCAAGGGGTGCCTCCAATGGTACCCGTCTTGGCCAGCCTGGTGCCACCCACTTACTGCCTCACCCCCAGCCACCACCACCAGACACCTCCCTCTGCAAAGCAACCATTGAGGCAATCAGAGGATTGCCTGGCAACCCACCTTGGCTGGCCAGGCGCTGCCCACTCACCAGTTCCACTCCCTCTACAGGGTGAGTGGCAGGGTGATCAGGGGACCCCCCCAGAGGCACCCGCCTTGGCTGGCCTGGGGTCTGTGGGCTGGGGACAGCTCCCTGCATTGAGCATCTGCCCCTCTGGTACACATCACAGTGACCTTTTGTTCCACCAGTAGTTCCCCCATTAGGTCGATTTGCATATGAGGCTTTTATTATATACGATAGGTCACTACTGGAAACAACCAGGCCAAAATTCAATAACAGGAGAATAGATCAATTGTGATACATTCATTTAATGTAATACTCCTTACATATATAAAAAGGTTACAATATCAAAACACATAAGACCATAGATTATGTTTATTGAAATAGTTATTTCACTTATATTAAAGATAAAAAAAGAGAAAAAATTAATTCATGGAAATTGAAGCCATAAAATAATTATCTTTCTGGAAGGCAAAGGAAAGGAGGCAACTGATACAGGGAATATTCTAGGAAAATTGAAATATTCTACATGAGAAAATGCATATTCAAGATTCATTAACCTTTCTACTTAAGATTTATAAATCTCAATGTGTGTCCATTGTATTTTAGATTTTAAAGTCTATTGGATGGCTTTAACAGTTGCTAAGAGACTGTACAAAGTTTTATTTGTGTATTTAAATCCAGCTAAATAAAAATTTTATTATAAGCACAGATAGAAAACAAAAATAAGGTAAAACAAAGTTAAAGGAATATGGGATACTGTCAAAGGAATATGGGATACTGACATATGATTAATGTGAACCCTGGGAGGCTAATTGAGGGAGAATAGGACATAAGAGAAAGTAGTGTAGTTTTCTAGAATAGACTAAAATACATTACTCCACAATTTCAAAAATCACATGAATTCTAATAAGAAAAAAATATTTTCAAAACCATTAATCTATATTATGATCAAACTACTAAAAAAAACCCACATAAAAAGGAAATCTTAAGAATATCTTAAGCAGAAGATTTTTAATAGACACTGGAGACCAAGACTATGGACTGACATCTTTAGAATGATAAAGAGGAAAATAACTTGCTTACCTTGAACTCTATATTTATATATTATATATTTAAATATTGAAGATATTAATTTTTTAAAGCTTAATGTATCTGTCACCAACAGACTTTCACCATAGGAAATACTAAAGAAAGTTATTTCACCTAAAACGGTGACCTCATGAAACTGTGAAAGTGAAAGAATGACCTAACAGCATAGAGTGAGAATATATGAAAATATGAGAGGAAACACCTTGAATTTAAATGCTCATGGGTTTGTAACATATAAAAACCAACAATAGAGTAAAGGTGGGCATGGCTGAACAAATCAATCTCTTCTAAAGTTTTTGCATAATTTAGGAAAAGGTAAAAATAATAATGTATAGTAGTTAAGAATGTATGCTATAATTTCAGTATAAGCAATAACAGAATAAAACTAAAATGAGTACCAAAATTACTAATAGCAGAGATAAAATTGATTAATGTGAAATTTCTGATTAACTAAAAGAAAGAAGTAATGGAGGAATAAAGGAAGAAAAATATCATTGACACAAATAGCACAAATAGTAGAGCTGAAACTATTACATCAAAAATTGCACTAAGCAATGCTTGCAAACATCTGCCATAGATGCAAAACATGACATGGAGCCTCATGTTAAATATTCAAATATACAGTAACTGCAAAAAAAAAACTTTCAAAAATTGAAAAATTAAATTTTAACTGTCATGTTCATTATCATGTTTATTTGTCATGTTAATTTCTTATGTAAGCATGCTATGTTATTATGAATAAAATAATGAATAAATGGAAATTCTGAGTGCTACCTTAAGATATATAATTTATAGGAAAGGAAATATATGATATAAATTTCTGTCCTTGTATTAAGAACATTTTGTGTTCCTCAGCTTTTGATTTAATATTTTATCGCAGTTCAATTATTTCTGTAATTTGTGTGTATTAGTTCATATTTGTGTGTCAAGACATCACCAGTGATTAAACAACATAAACCAGTCTGCTTACTGTATCCCCAAAAGATGGTATCTTAATGTGATATTGATATATATTAGGGCCCATGAATATAAACAATAATTTTAGTGTTAGTCAATGGCCCTGTTAGACTAAACCTATGAAACATTTTTCCATCAGTTCAAGTGTCCATCTCTTGGGACTTGATAACTCTATAGGGCTCTGTACATTTTTCTTGCTGATATTTTAATCGTTTAGGATTTAACTTTTTGCAACCCATTTCATGAATGCACATTTCTAAATTTTGATATTTACATTTATAAAATTATCTATATATATAAAAGCCTAAGCAACCATTCAACTGTTCAACCAGTAGCTATGATGTGCACTGACTATCAGGGGGAGGCTCTGGGACTGGTAGGTTAGCTAGCTGTGGGAGTCCAGCTGATCCGGACTAGATGAGACAGGCTGGACATACCCTGGAGCCTGCCTGCAGTCCCTCCACAGCACCAATCATGCACTGGTGGGGTCCTTTGGCCTCGCCTGCCACCTTTCACAATCCAAGACTCCTTAGGGGATATCAGAGAGCTGCATGTCAGGCTGAGAGACCCCACTGCCCCACTGGTGCATGAATTCGTGCACTGGTCTTCTAGTTGTTATATAACAGATAACACTTAATTATTAAATTGTGAATACAGTTACTTTTTACATCAGAAGAGAGCTATTAAGAGAATTAAAAGACATTGCAAGCAAAATGCAAAAATAAAATACAATAAAAGAAGCAGGATTTCGCAATGTTTAGAAGCAAATTCTAAGTTTCTAAAATACAATCAGCTTGGTAAAATATGAACAGCTTCTAATCTGACAGCATATTACTTCTCATTGCCTCAGCAAAACTATTTTTGAATCTACAAAGCATTTGCCACTATCCTATTCATGAGAAATCTATCGCAGTTCTGCAAAGCACTCAAATTTTGCAGAAAATTATAATGCTGAAAATGATCACACAAGGCTACATTTTAGCTTAGCCTAGTTCTGTTCTCAGATATCAAAATATGTTGCAGGTGTTTAATCCTGAAATGACTCCACAAAATTTGGTTCTCATTACCAATAAAGTAGCCGCTCCCTTTTAAAAACAATTAATCTCATGTCTATCATATAATTGTATTTTATGCACTCTTTATATTTATAATAAAACATTTATGTTAAAATTTATTTTAAAGCCAGTATTTTTATACTTGTTGCTAATATTTTAATAGTAAAATATCCCATTATGCATATATTCTAATTCTATCTACCTTGAGATTGAACTACACTGTCACAATTTGCTAGAGATAAACTTGGGCAAGTATTTTAAGAGTAAGGAAAAAAATCTATTGAATAGAGTTAGAAATTGGGCTTGAGAAATAAGGCACACATTTTTGCAAGTAACAGCTATTCTTGCTGGCCATGGTTTTAGATAAAATTTTGGAATTATCTTAGAAATAAAGACTTTTTTTTTTTTGCCTATATACTTCTGTGAAAACTTAAAACTTATTCTAAAGACATCATTTGTGGGCAGTTACTTTTAGAATACAGTTGTTTGCTAAGGCAAATACAATTTTTAAGATATTACAAAATATTTCTGCAAATACTGGACAAATAACTTGTAAAATTAGTAAATTGACATAGCATGCATTGAAGACAAATTAATTAGATATGGGCATGTTTGTAGAAATTCTTGCATATTTATTTCTTAAATTACTTAAATCAATAAACAATAAAATGTCAAATTTATTTGAGCTATGGTTTTTCACAGTTTGGGAATTTTGAAAGTATTCACTCTGTTGATAAAATATATTATCAACTAGTTAAGCATTATTTTAAATAAAATAATTCTGATACTGAAATTAGCTAAAACTCAGAGTGCAGATGGTAAAGGTTTTTTTGTATGTTATTTTTTAAAAGATAATAGCATAGTGTACTTCTGAAGAAGTTGGGCTTTACAGTTAGACAAATATCCATTTAGTTCCTAGTTGTACTAGTTTATATCTATATGAGACTTGTGTTTTTTTGTAACAGTCACAGAACTTGTTTTTTTCAATATTAAAATGAGTTTGTTAATTTAGCAAGGAATTCATTATTCTTAATAAAAAACAAAACATTATGCAATGAGCAAAAATAAAGGCATCATGATGGTATTGGAATATTAAAATGTTATTTCATAATACACAAGGAAAAGTCAAGCAGTAGGACTCATGACTAGCTAGACACAAGAACTAGAAATGCCTTGTTGAATGAAGGACATGCTCTGTTATATCTAGGATGCATGGTCTTATGTCTTGATTCTCTCTCTAACTCTACTTTATATCTTCTTTTTTTTCTGCAGACTGATTTTCTGCTTCAATAGGTTTTTATTGCTTCAATTCTAATATTAGTAATCTGCTACTAATAATAATATGCAAAATTATGATTTTTATTTAATTTTTATTTTTATTAATGTGTTACATGTGCACTTATCTTCCCATTGCCCCCCCCCCCTTTATTCTCATGCATGCCCTAACCCCCCAGTGTCTTGTGTCCATTGGTTGTGCTTATAAGCATGCATGCAAGTCCTTTGGTTGATCTTTTAATCTACTCCACCTCTCCCTAACTTTCCCCCTGTAGTTTGACAGTCTTTTTGATGCTTTACTGCCTCTGTATCTATCTTTTTGTTCATCAGTTTATAATGTTCTTTATTATCCACAAATGAGTGAGATCATGTGGTATTTTTCTTTCACTGCCTGGCTTATTTCACTTAACATAATGCTCTCCAATTCCATCCAGGTTGCTGCAAATGTTAAGAATTCCTTCTTTTTATGGCAGCATAGTATTCCATTATGTAGATGTACTACAGTTTTCTGATCTACTCATCTGCTGATGGGCATCTAGGCTGTTTCCAAATTTTAGTTATTGTAAATTGTGCTGCTATGAACATAGGGGTGCAAATATCCTTTCTGATTGGTGTTTCTAGTTTCTTAGGATATATTTCTAGGAGTGGGATTACTGGGTCAAATGGGAGATCCATTTTTAGTTTTTTTTTTAATATATTTTATTGATTTTTTACAGAGAGGAAGGCAGAGGGATAGAAAGTCAGAAACATCGATGAGAGAGATACATTGATCAGCCACCTCCTGCACGCCCCACACTGGAGATGTGCCTGCAAGCAAGATACATGCCCCCGACTGGAATCGAACCTGGGACCTTTCAGTCCACAGGCCGATGCTCTATCCACTGAGCCAAACCAGTCTTGGCCATTTTTATTTTTTTGAGGAAACTCCATACTGTTCTCCACAGTGGCTGCTCCAGTCTGCATTCCCACCAGCAGTGCACGAGGGTTCCTTTTTCTCTGCATCCTCACCAACACTTGTTGTTAGTTGATTTGTTGATAATTGCCATTCTGACAGGTGTGAGATGATATCACATTGTCATTTTGATTTGTATCTCTCGGATAATTAATGATTTTGAGCAAGCTTTCATGTGTCTCTTGGCCTTCTTTCTGTCTTTTTTCAATACTTAGTGGTTTACTGTCAGTGTTATTGATAATGTAAATTTGAAACCATTTTGTAAATATTCTAGACTAAAACACAAAGAGCTAGTTTTATTAACCTTATTATGAACTAGTTTGTAAATGTAATAGAAATTAAATATAAATAACAATAAAAAATTAATTTACAAACCTGTAAGTAATAGCACATTTTTACTTGGATATTTTAATATGAACTCATATTTATAAATTCTAGCTTATATTTCTGACTACTGAAAAATGTGACACACTGAAAGTATAATTATTGCTCCGAACTTGAGTTATAAATACCATTTTATTAACAACAAATCAGGGATCCTTGGAAAAGTGATTGTTTCCAGGTCTGGAAAAAAATAATTCCAAGATGAGCTTACAATATTAGATAGTGCCGAAGACCAAGGTAAGTGAAGACATTTCAAAGCAATACAAGAGAGAGAGCTCCCCACAGTTAACCATGTAATAGTTCAAGAACAGAGAAAATTAAATAAATGAAGGGAACAAGAAAAGAAGAAAGGAATGAAGATAGAAATGGAGACAGAAAAAGAAAGGAGGAAGAAGAAAGGAAAAGCCATGCACTTCTAATGAAAGTAAGAATAATTAAATAAGCCAAACTCAAAACGAAATAAATTTTCTACCACCAGAGGAAATTACAGTACCCATTTCTTATTTTAAAAATGGTAATGAGAAAAAATAAGAAGATATTTGCTTTTTTAAAATAAGAAAATTGAGTAAATCCAAAAATTGTGTGGAAAATCTCCCTCTTTTTTTACTGAAGAATATCAGCTAATATTTTTTAAGTCAACATTTTTCAAATTTTTAATGAAATAACAATTTGAACAAGAGCTATCAATGGTTGCTAAAATGTTTTAATGTTTTAAAATTAATTCAAATCATCACTATGTTAAGAAGTTACAGACATTATGTTTATTACAACTTAAATTATGATATTTTATGTAGTATTTTATGACAATATTTTTATTAATTGATAGATTCCTTTTTTAAAGAACAGTTTATTAATTTATAGAGAGAAATAAAGGAAGAGGGAGAGAGAAAGAGAGGGAGATACACGGGTGTGAGAGAGCAAGACTGATCTGCTGGCCCCCACTGGTGATCAAACCAGCAACCCAAGCATGTGCCCTTGACCAGAAACAAACCAGCACCCTCTTGGTGCCTGGGACCATGCTCAACCAACTGAGCCCCGCCAGTCAGGGTGGAGTATCCCCACTCTGAGTCTATGAAAGGGGCCATTTCCGAACTGTCTGTGGAGCTTTCACTCGAATGTGCTAAGCTGGGAAGCTTTACTGCACTTGGCTGAGCCTTTTCACATGTCTAGAGACTCAGTTGTATCAGAGTTCATTCACCTTTGCTTCACATGGTCTCTCATGGATTCAGGAATGTTGGCTTATAACTGGTTAATAAGAAATTGGTTTAAGCTTCTTTTATTGTCTTAACACTTGTTATCTTCTTATCCCCTCAGCATTTTTGTTTCAGATTTATCAGAAGATGATCTGATTGAATCAGTACAAGTGATGAATTGTTCTTTGGAACAGGACTCTTTCCTGTCCATTCTGATGCTCTTAGAGCGGAGAGTGGGCATATGTCCCATACTCCAAGTAGGAAGACAATAGCTGTGGGTTGGAAAGATTCTTTTAGGAGAATGTGCACTGGAAATAGTGATCACCATCTACAAAACATCTTGTCAACTCAAGCATTGTCCAGGCTATTAGCAAACGGAACAAGGTTTCAGCAATGATTCTAACTTGAGAAAGCAAAAGGATTGTAATGGCATGTGAATAAATTCAGTTGATATTTTATAATAAATGATAGGTACACCTTTATATCATATTGCATGCATCAGGATCAGCTTTCTGGAGGAAGATGCTGCCCTGAATACATTACTGTATTAGTTTTATAAGCAATGCCTCAGACCTTTATCAAGGTATAACTAAGGGTTCAGATAAAATATCCAACTTACAATTACAGCAATAATAGGACCTGACCTGTTTTCAGAACCATGCATCTGTCACAGAAAGCTCCTTAAAAATCTATGCAAAAGAAAGGAGAATAGATTTACATTCACATCTACCTTTCCACAGAAATGTGACCCAAAGGAACTTCATGCATTTGAAGAGAGTACCAAGGTGCACTTGGGTTAGACCTACCTGTCATATAGAAATATTTAATTCTATTTAGTTAAAATGTACAATTTTAGCATAAGAATGCTAAGTTTTAGGGTGTATTAAATAAAAGTCAATACCCTCATAGAGCTATGCATTTATAATTATAAGATACATATGAATTTATGAAGAGTGCTGTTAAAATATGATAAAGTGCTCATATGTGTGATATAAATTATTTGAAGGAGTAGTTCTGAGCAAGTGTTATTAAGGAACTTTTTTATGCACAGCATGTAGGGACCTTGACAAATGGGTAAGTTTTGTATAAAAGGAGAGGAAAAGTGAGGTACATGCAGGACGAAGGAATATCATAAAGTGTGTTGCATTAAATATTAAGTTTGTAAAAACAATAGGCTGAGTTTAACCACCAGGCTGTACACCTGAAACCAATATAATATTGTATGTCGACTGTAATTTAAAAATAAAAAAAATATTTTAAGAAAGGCAATAGGCTGAACCTGTTTATAATTTTACAAGAAATCTTTGGAGAAGTGTAAGGAGAACATATCCTCCCCACCATGATTTTGTGGGGGATATTATTGGGCTTTGTGAAATCAGGCCTGGAAAATTATGCTGAATAACTCTTGGTAAATTTGAAAAAGATGTTTCATGTCTTCACTAATCTACCTAGTATATTTAATGAGATGCATGTGTCATTTTTGTGACACAACATTATCCACTTTCATAAATGTCTTTCAAATACTAAAATGAACACAATGATAAGCATGGACTGTTTGCTGCTCCTTGACAATAGTACATAAAATGGTTTCACTGAATGATATATTTAAATCTGACAAAAGCCTATTAAATAACATATTTTAATTAGAAATACATATTATACATATCTCTTAATTTAAAGTACTAACGTTTCGTTTGACTATTTTTCCTAGGAATATTCAAGAACCCTAAACATGTTTTATGTTCATATTAAGTTGTAAAATTTATAGTTATAGCTTAAACATTGAAAATAGAATTTTTACTTTTTTCTCACACTAGCTCTTTAGAATTGAACATTTTAAGAACTATCCTCCACATTTTTATTTATCAAATGTCATGATATTTTTTATAGGATGTAGTGAGAACTAAATTTAATATTTGAATATGTTTAAATATCTGAACCAGAGTAGCCAATTACTACATAGGAGCTAGTGTAGGAATCTAAATATAAACTAACAACAATTAGCATTTTTAACACTATTAATACTATGTCGAAGATAGTATCATGAAGTATCACTATATTGTAATCATTACGCCTTTTTACTCCTCTCTTTAAACATAATTTCACCTTTATCTTTTATTACCTATAAACAATCTTATCATTATATCAATATTCGTTTTTTTATTGTGTTACATGTATACACATCTCCCCATTGCTCCCCTTCCTCCCAGGCATACCCCAACCCCCCAGTGTCTATGTTCATTGGTTATGCTTATATGCATAGATATAAGTCCTTTGATTGATTTCTTATCTACCCCACGTCTCCTTAATCTTCCTGCTATAATTTGATAGTCTGTTTGATGCTTTACTGCCTCTGTATCTATCCTTTTGTTCATCAGTTTACAATGTCCTTTATTATCCACAAATGAGTGAGATCATGTGGTGCTTCTCCTTCATTGACTGGCTTATTTCACTTAGCATAAGGCTCTCCAGTTCCATCCAGGTTGCTGCAAATGGTAAGAAAAGGAACCCTTGTGCACTGTTGGTGGGAATGCAGACTGGTGCAGCCACTGTGGAGAACAGTATGGAGTTTCCTCAAAAAACTAAAAATGGATCTTCCATTTGACCCAGTAATCCCACTCTTATAAATTTATCATAAGAAATTACAAAACCAATCAGAAAGGATTTATGCACCCCTATGTTCATAGCAGCACAATTTACAAAAGCTACAATTTGGAAACAGCCTAGGTGCTCAACAGCAGATGAGTGGATCAGAAAACTGTGGTACATCTACATAATGGAATTCTATGCTGCCATCAATATTCTTTCTTGAAATATCTCTTCTCTCCAGCCAAATTATTATTTATCAACCAATATTCATTCAAAATTTAGAATCTGAGCATTTAAACTTCAATCTTTGTAAGATTCAATATATACCTAAGTTCTCTGTTTCAACTTGAAGATGTGAAGTGGCTTACAAGAACCTGAACAAATTGAAAAATGAATATAGGTTAAAAATGATTTAAAATATTAGCTCTTTTATAAATAGGTGAATGAGATAAGTCACTATTGCTACCATGGTAAAGGCATAAAGCTCATAAGAACTGGAAAAAAGGTGGAAATTTTTTTAGCTATACTCCCATGGACCAGCAGAGGTTATTAAGAGAAATTTCTTTTTCATGGACCAAAGAAAGAATACAGAAAATAGAAAGGACGTGTCCTCTAACATTGTGCTACTGTTCGGAGTTGGAAGAGAAATAGATATACTGTTTCTTAGAGATCAAGGAAATGTGCATACCAAAGGTAATATTAACAAATATTCTTCTAAGATTTGAAAATGCACAATTTTTCTTATATGCCTATGGTATTCCCCTCTGTTCTCCATCTTATCCCAATATTAATCTTTCCAGAAAAATTTATATCTACATAGTATTTTATTAGATTGTTGTTCCTGAAATTCTAAAAGACTACTATTTTAAGTGAGTCTATAAATTTCTTCTTTTATTATTGGGTCTGACAATACTTTGAGAATAGCCTAAGGAATCTCATTATAGCAAAACCTGTTTTGAATATCTTTAGACGTTATGAGTAGTCCTTAAATTAGAAGACCCTCATGATCAATTAAACAAATCTCTTCCTTCTATTTAAATTTTTGGTCTTTTCTTGGAGTTTTAGCATAGAAATTTCCTTAAGGAAAGGGTCCCCGTTACTTGGAATTTCTGTGCATTCGTTAACAAGGCTAATATTTCACAAAATAAATTCCCTCTGTATTTCACTCCGCTTCTTGACTTTCTAGTTAATGAAATATAACGTTTTTTCTGTTTTTTATACATTTTTAATATTTTTAGATATCAAGAATTTATTATCCACTTATATTTTATTCTTTATAAATTGAAGGTAAAGACAGTGACATGATAATATGTGTAATTTACTGTTGGCAATTATATCTGATAAAATGACTTTAGTTAATTGTCATGGAAAATTTGACTCAACTGACTCCAACAATCAAATACATTTTTTTGGCTCCTAAATGGCTGTCCAAAGATAATAAACTTCAGGGCCAATTTGTTTTACATCCTGGTTCCATTTTTGTTTGTGGAACCAGATATGTGTTGGCATGAACTTCAAGCAGCATTCCTAAGGTGGCACCAGTGTTCACGTAGGCATAGTTTAACCTGCAAAGAAAAGGGTGAATACTTTTGTTTTAATATTGTCAGAGAAACTGCAATTGTCACTATAATGGAAGTGTTTGGATAATATATTTGTCCTGATGCTCGTCATTGGAATAGAATACACCGATTAATTTAGGCCAGACATTGCCCATCTTAGGAATTCAGAGTATGGTAACTCATGGGCAAGGCGCGGTGATATGCTGAAACTTGGATATCTTAAACAGGTTAGCATAACTTGTAATTGGGAGGGGCTACATAAGTGACCAAGTTATTTACTGTAGTGATCTTCTTTTCAAGTATTAACTTTTGTCAAGTGTTCTTTATTCATGATCGCAAGCAGCTTTATTCGACATTGTGCAAAGAACACGAGTTCCTGTGTGTTAGTGTGGTGGATGCTTTCCCTTTACAAAGCTCACAAGTGTGTATTTAGTGAAATATAATAGTCCTTAGAATCCCATTTAGAATCTTGGGCTAATTATTCAAGGGTGATCCATTAGATGATTAAAGACAACATTTAGGTTATTAAGACTATTGATTATTTGTCTAATTTATTCTCAGTAGTGGTGTTTCTAATAATTTCATCACAATGTGGTATCTTACTAATACTTGTTAAAACTGTGTTTTGAAAGTAATATTGGCCGAGATCAGTTTGGCTCAGTGGATAGAGCCTCAGCTCGCGGACTGAAAGGTCCCAGGTTCGATTCCGGTTGGGGGCATGCGTCTTGCTTTTGGGCACATCTCCACTATGGGGCGTGCGGGAGGCGGCTGATCGATGTCTCTCTCATTGATGTTTCTGACTTTCTATCTCTCTCCCTTCCTCTCTGCGAGAAATCAATAAAATATATATTTTAAAAAAAGAAAGTAATATTGTATAATCATCTTTCAAATATTCTGAGGTTTGTTTTACTAGAAAAGCCAGTGTAATTTGAAATGGTAAATATCAGATCTAATATTCCCATATAAATAATTTTATAACTAGAAGATATGTTGCAGATAAAGGGCCTGATGCATATTTAGTTTTGTTGTTTTGTTTTATGAATGGCTACAAATGAATCATTTTATCACCTCTTAGATCACACATAGGAATACATACTTGTAAGACAAACGGTATGATGTTTTTCATTGTTTTGAGTTGGAAAACATGGTATCCATGTACATAAAATTTTGTGAATTCTGATTTAGAATTTTAGACTTTTTTTTTCTTTAAAAATTAGAGGTGTAAATAAAATATTAATCAGGGACTATGGGACATAGAGATGCCTGAGGAAAACAGCACATCCTGGCACATGTGGATACACTTGAGCCTAGGCACCGATGGCAAGTGTTAGAGGAAGGCCAGGAAGCAATGTCAGTAGCCAACACAAGTAACATTGGATGAAGTGGAAACCAACATGAGGAACTGTGAGACTTAGAGAGGGGGCACTGCCAAGTAGTCATGGTGGGCTCCAGCAGACTGAGCTACAGTTAAGAGGTGAGGACTAGAGCATGCCACACGGTAGCTGAGTAGTTAATCATACTTGTTTGTGAGTGGATTACATGCTCTGTGGAAGTTCTTAGGGATACATTTTCAGTAGTTAGTACTTATTTTTACCTCATGGAGGAGAGTTATTGAAATATAAATTAGATAGACAGTCTGAGGTGAACTGGTCATGGTCCCATAAAAGCAGGACAGAGTAACAGCAGAGATTTAGCTCTGCAGATGTATGTTTTAGTGGGTCTGTAGCCATCTCCTAAATACCCACAGTATTACCATTCTTGATTTTAGGGTATTTGTGCTCTCAGATAGGTTCTCAAATGAGAAGGAGAAAAAGTAATGAGACTAACATTTTTTTTGAGCATTTTGTAAGTGCCTGGCTCCATTCTAGAACTGAGTCATCAAACATGTTCTGTAAAGGGCTGGGTAGTAAATACTTAGGCTTCGTGGGCCAGATGGTATCTGTTGCAACTAATCATCACTAATATTATATCACAAAGCAGCCATAGACAATGCCTAATCGAAAGGTTTGGCTGTGTAGCGACATTGAACTTAAATATCATATAATATTCATGTGCCGCACAATATTATTCTTATTTTTATTTTGTTTTGCCATGTAAAAAGTCAGCATTCTTTTGTTCTTAAGATGTACCAAAAATCAAACAAATGAACGAAAAAACTCAAACAGACCATGGGCTGTAGTCCTGTTTCTTGTTCTAGAAGCATAAAGTCGTTTTACTTCTATCAGAATTGAGTGGAATCATTATTCAGTGATTCTCATAATATATGAATAAACTGAGGCTTGGAGAGGCATATACTATTTTACATCAGGACACACAGTAAGTAGTAAAACCAGTATCCACTCAGATTATGTCTGACTTAAATTAACATGTTCTTCTGATACATGGAGATTTGTATTAATTGGCAGTAGTTCCCTAGAGCTCTGTGCAGAAATGGGCTGTAACTTCGCTCCATCTCAGCAGGGAGAAGTCTGGTGATGAATATGTGATGTCTTTCATGAGTGTGGGAGGTAAAAGGGGCAGTATACGCTTTAGATAATGATTACTCCATCCCTCCCCGGTGAAAATACTTCTAACGGTGGTCTCTGGTTTTGAGAATTCTGGAATCTCATTGGGATTTCAGCTGCATTTCAAGCTTCTTCTTTTGCAGGTAAATTTTCACGGAGGAGCTGGTTCATGCTGAGATGTCCAGGTGCCTGCAGTCTGACCATGTTACCATGTGGGGACGGTTCCCCGCCCTCCACTTTTTACTTGCATTCCCCCACCTCCCTTCTCTGGCTACCGGTGTCATTTTAGGACTGTTTACAGATACAAGATCTAAAAAAAATGCTGCTTTTGATACCATTTTTCTACTAGTGACATAGTTCAGTCCCTGACCAACTCTTAAAGCTGAATGGTGGAGAATCTGCTTCCGACTATTTGCCCTTCATCTGCTCTCTAATCTTCCCAGCCCAGGTTGATCTAAGAAATTCATATGGCTCGCAAAACTAAAAAAAATAGGGGTCAGAGTGGAGAAATATGAGGAGGGCAAGACCCTATCCCATTCCTCGGATTTTTGTCACCTCTCCCCAAGTCTTCTCATTAGAAGCCCATATAATTTTTGAGCTCTTTTTTTTTTCATTTAACATTTTTGTTAATCTTTGGTTTATAACATAAATGTTGAGTCCCTTAGTGTGCTGAACTTCAGTTTTAAAACTCATAAATGTCACTTCTAGTCTATTGTTTGGACCAGGATGTCTAAAGGCCTGACTTGAATTTCAAAGCTGAGAAATTTTTGTTTTCATTTTGACAACCCTTACCTGCAGCAAGGGATGAATCGACCCCACATCTAATTTAAGGAGGAAAGATTCCAAGGATTAATAGTGGAATTGCACCAAATGAAGAACCTGTGGTCTGATATATCTAAAGGTTATTTTGTCACTTTGTTAATGGTTCTGCTCTGTCCTATGCAGCAGGCCCACCTTCCTGGACCTTTGCCAGATCAGAAGTTTAAAGTAAAGCAAAAAGCTGACCACACGGCTGAAATCTAGTCACCAGGAGTACCAGAGAATAGACTCTGCTTTTTCCAATTGTATAATTTTCTTCTGCAATAAAAAAGGACTAGACAGTATAATAGATATAACCTCTGGCATCAAGAGCATCAACAGAAGATAATATTTGCCCCAATTTATAAGGAAAAAAATGTTGCATACAGGATTCGCTGACTTTATTGCATAAATGGACAAGTTTCATGTTATGCTAATTTTCTATTATTGCAGTTACAAATTTTCAAAAGTTTAGTGTTGGGAGCAATAACTGTTTATTATCTTATAGTTTTTATGGGTCAGAAATCCAGGTAGACTTGGCTAGGTACTCCATTTAGGAGCTAACAAAGCCTAAATTGAAGGGTAGGCTGCCTGGATTCTTAGCTAAAGGCTCTGAGAAAGGATCCATTTACAATTTCATGCAGGTTTATGGCATAATTTTGATTATTTTTGGTTGTAGGAATGTGATCCCTGTTTCCTTGACATGTTGCCCCTTCATACTCAAGACAGTTATCAGAGCTTTAAATCTTTCTTGCCCGTGGAATCTCTCTGGTTCCTTTGGCCAAATCTCTATTATTCTCAGTGTTTTGAAGAGCTCACGTGATTACTTTGGGTCTATCAGATAATTCAGAATAATCTCACTATCTTGAGGTCAACAGATCTGTCATTTCAATTACTTGAAAAGTTCCCTTTGCCATGTAGCAAAATGTATTCTCGGATGTAGCACAAGGGATAAAGATTACGGGAACAAAATTATGTTTTACTCTATGTATGTTTATGCAATATGATTTTTCAAAAATGACACATTAATATATACCTTAGTTATTCTCTAAAATTTTCAATATCTATGCACAATAAGAGTACATTAAACATATAGTCTGGTGACTTAGAGAAGCAGAAAAAATTTATTTTAGTCCTATTTGATCAGTATATGGCTTAAGATATATTATTTAATCTCAGTGCTTCTATTTCTTTTTTGATCATTGTTGTTTCTTTTCCCTTAAAACAGGAATAATGCATTTTATCAAACCTACATTGCTGAACTGATGTAAACATCACAGGAGATAAATAAATAGTGGTAACACAGTATTTCAAGAATTTAGCACCTATCTTTGACTTCTCATCTTTGAAACTAGATTATGATTAGAACCACTACTCTTGGTTGGAGAAAAAAAAGGAAAGAAGAAAAGTCAATGTTTAGATGAATGCATATTTAGAATTATTTAACTCTAATGAACTTTGAGGATCTTATGGGAAAGCCCTATGGTGTAGGTAAGTGCAAATAGATTGAAAAAAAATCAGACGCTTCTTTCGTTCATGCTTTATAATACCAAGAGATAAGGCAGTAATTTAATATGCCACAGTGTGTTCTACAAAGTGATAGGACAAGATGAGCCGTGTTGAAAGCCACAACATAACCCAATGCATGGTTTGCAGTGTGTGCAGAACCACACATAATTACCGTAGAAAACCCCTGAAAAGGGGCAGTTTGGGTAGAATATGATGAAGAATTATTCAATAAATAAATAAAAGGTAAGAATGAACATACCTTTTTAATAAAATAAAGTTATATTTACTAAATAAATATTTATTTATAATAAAACATTTAATACGATTAACATACTGTTAGATGTTCACCACAAACCTCCACATTTTATAATCATCTCTTTGGCATTGAACCTTCATGTATGATTAAGCTAGCAAACCTCCCTTGTTAGAGGAGAATCTGGTGATACAACATAATTGAGTTTTGTTCTGACCCTCTTTGGCCTCTCTGAAGAAGCAATTTGTGAATTATTTAGGAAAAAAGGAAAAGGATATTTGCCTCAAGAGAGAGAGATGCTGTGTGCAAGGAAGAATTTAGTTCAGCGGCGCTGTCTCTTAGAATACATCTGCTTTCCCAGCTTGAAATGAGAATCGAAACGGAAATTTCTATTCATACTTATTGCATTAACAAGATCCCTTCCTTTCCCTGGCATGCTTCATATATCCTAAACTAGACCAACAGCAGATCAAAAACTTTACAGATCATGCTGAAGCCTTTGTTATTAAAACGACAATCTGACTGGGCCAATAAAACAGAGTAACTTTATTGTAAATAAATTTGGCATGAACATTTGAGCTTCTCAAGGAAAAACTAAAGCAAATCAAGAGCAGTGTAGATTTTAATCTTGCATTTCTGCTGAATTATACCTCTCTACATTTATACAACTTTTTAAAAGAACAGCAGCTTATAGACATGAGAATAGTGGTGAAATGACTAAAATTGCTCCCCCCACCTCTTGTCTCCTTTTTGGGTTGAAAGTGCTTTTTAATGTTGTGATTAGATAGCCTACTATCAGAAAGAATAGAAACTGCTGATGTTATCATTGAGCTTTGAAATACATCACAAATATGTCTATAAAACACCACTTTTCCAAAGATTGTAGATACCTTATTTTTTATTAGCCATCAACAATATTGGCATATATGTGACTGCCAAAGGTTTAGAGTGAAAATGATTTAATAAAGAAATCCAAAACTCATGTAAAAAATGAAATGGCAACCCGGTTGTCACAGCCTTAGAGAGTTGAGGGGCCAGTGTGCACATTTTGTTTTATTTCTCAAGCTTTGATAGGCCTGCCAACATGCATTTGTGCTGTCACTCTGAGGACACCTACCAGCACTGAAGTAGCAGACAGCTCCTGATTGATGAGTGTTTGCATCCATTTAGATATCGGTTGCACATTTCTTCCCTGCCATGTTTAAATGAAAAAAAAAATCATGCAATAACTTTTACAATTATCTGAGTTAACCCACACCAGAATTCCATCTTGGTCTGTTCTGGGAAAAGGCAGCAAAAGCCGCACATGCCCAGGAACACAACAGGTTCCTTGGAGATAAGGAAGATAATGACAGTTCCATAACATTATTAATGCATCCCTATTGAAGAAAGGGCAACAAAGAATTGAATACCCAAACTAAAAAGTTGTAAAGAAATCAGACTTGGCAAAGGACTTTCTGAAAGTGTTTCAAATAATTTCTTGGGAAGTGAGCTATCTTGCTTTTATCCCATTGCAATTCTCATTTGCAAAAGGCAAAGAACCTAAAGATTGAGACTTTAAATTCCAGTGTTGGATTCTTTGCATATTAGTAAGCATTGTTTAGTGACTAGAGGCCTTGTAATCAAAGACTCAGTATTCTCATTTCATGAGCCATTATGGGTTAATACCATGTTAAGCTCCAGGTTGGCCTGGGGTGCATGTTAGAGCATACATATTGGCTTCAACTGGGTCTTTTATTGTGCCACCTGGCTGAATAAAATGCATGAAATACATTCATCCCTTGATTTATTTACCCTGTAATAATAATGGACCAGTTTCAGTTAGGGTTTTTTTTTTATGTTTCAGCTAAAAGAAAAGCAACTTGAACTAGCTTAAATGATGCATGACAAAGAGATGGGTTTTGCTTGTTTGATTTTGGCTTCTATAACTGAAAGATCCAGGGGTTGGGTGGAAATCAGGATTTACTTGCTCAGGAGTTGTCCCTCTGCATGCATTATGTGGGGTCAGACTGGCTTCTCTCATAGTAAGAGACACAATGACTCCCATAGATTTGAACTTTACATTGCCTTCAAACCAACGTCAAGAATTAGACACAAAGCTGGCTTCTTTCTCCAAATCCATTAGAAAACTTAATTGTTCTAATTGAGTCAGATATTTCTTAAGCCAATATATAGAACATGGTTGACAATTACCAAATAGCAAACACCAAACAAAATTAAGAGAATTTTAAGACTCATAAGAATTATTGTATTTATGAGCTTAGAATATGAATTTTTGAGATAATTGAATTAATTAGTATTAATCTTTTTTTGAATGAAATAATATTTTTAAGAGATATTTGACATAGAGGAAAGAAAATGTGTGTGAAAAAGGAAAAGGAAATTGGAGGTGAGTAACCAATCACTACTACATCAACAGCCTTGCACATACATCTGTGATACACTTAAAAATCATTATCATATCAAGCACTTACTATAAATTTTAAGCTAAGCTCTTTATAAATATTTCATGTGATGATAAAACAGCCCTGTTTAGAATTAGGAATTATCTTTATTTAGCACATGAAAATACTGGATTTCAGAGAGAGAAGCAACATTTCCAAGATCATTGGTAGAAATAGTGGACAATAACTTGAATATGTATCTTCTACTTTCAAAGTTCATGATATAACCACTACATTATTATTGTACTCCAGTGTGTTTGTTTGTTGTGTGTTTATTTTGTTTTATAGGTTGGTCTTTTATTATTTTGAGCTTTCTTTCTGCTTTATTCATACCATATCCTTAGTGCCTAGAATAGAGCCTGGATAGAGTAGATGCTTAATTAACATTTCAGCATTGTCGAATTAAGAATCATATGCCTTTGGTCAGAAAATGACATTTACAGATTAAATTACAGTAATCATGAGTTGGTTGCAATATTAGAAGGAGGGATAGAATTTACCATAGGAAAAATATGACAACTATAACGTGTACTATAATCCGTGAGAGAAAATGCTGGATTTAAAATCTGTCACATCTTAGCTGGTTTGGCTCTGTAGATAGAGCATTGACCTGCAGCCTGAAGGGTCCCAGGTTTGATTCCAGTAAAGGGCACATGTCCCAATTGCAGGCTCAATCCCCAGTATGAGACATGCAGAAGCAGCCAATCAATAATTCTCTCTCATCATTCATGTTTCTCTTCTTTTTTCCTTTCTGAAATCAATAAAAACAATTTTTAAAAAATCTGCCACAAGCTTTATCAATTATGTGACTGAGATATAATTTTATATATCTCTGTTTCCTCATTTTAAAAATTGTGGTAATTTACAATACACATCTTGGTGTATTATTGAGAGTTATTCAGATTATTAAATAAGGTAACATATATAGTCATTTACCCTGCTATTTTTCTGAGAGTAAGCACTCACCTAATATTAAATATTAAACCATCCCATTTTCTTAATAGCATTAATAATATGTATGAATTGAATACATATTTCTGAGAAGGATATTTGGGCTTATTTTTACTAAAGAAGTTACTCTCTAGGGACTATCCTCATCAGAAGTCATTTAAAATTCTATCTAATGAGGGCTTTGCCAGTAGCAGCACAAAGAACTTAAAGGACGCCTTTGATATCTAAACAGAATATTTTTAATTCTCACTTAGTAGAGCCAAGTAGCTGAAATAGATTAGCTCGTTTCTCAATTTCTGGAAAGGTGGAAAATACATCTGATTCTGAAGGCTTAATAAAATTTTATTCCCAGTCCATAAGACTGATCTTACATTCATTACTACTTTAGAAACTTGTTCTTAATCACACTTTATCCCCTGGAATGTTAATGCTCATACCTGACATATATAGATACTTATCACATAGAATATATATATGGCAGTATTAGTTGTTGTTTAATGTGTATTAGACGTTTTTCTCTAAAAGTTTTGATCATTATCTAGTCTCATGGTTGACAGCATCTTCCTACCGTAATAAAACTTACACTATAGCCAAGACCGGTTTGGCTCAGTGGATAGAGCGTCGACCTGTGGACTGAAGCGTCCCAGGTTTGATTCTGGTCGGAGGCATGTACCTTGCTTGAGGTCACATCTCCAGTATGGGGCATGCAGGAGGCGGCTGATCGATGTCTCTCTCTCATTGATGTTTCTGACTTTCTATCCCTCTCCCTTCTGCTCTGTAGAAAATCAATAAAATATAGTAAAAACACTTACACTATAGTTAGTTAAAGTGTACATACACACACACACACACACACACACGCTCACACACACACTCATTGCTCAAGAGTGATTTTTAAACACCTACCTTATATGATACTAGAGGCCCAATGAACAAAATTTGAGCAATGGGGGGGTGGTCCCTCAGCCCAGCCTGTACTCTCTGAAAACTGGGACCTCTCAGGGGATGTTTAATGACTGCCAGTTCAGACATCCCTTTCATAATCCAGTACTACTGGCTCCTAACTGCTTGCCTGCCTGATCACTCCTAACCACTCACCTGCTTGCCTGATCAGCCCTAACTGCTTGCCTGCATGCTTGATCTCCTCTATCCACCTCTGCCTTGGCCCCTGCCACAGCAGCTTCATCTGGAAGGATGTCCAGAATTCCTTCCAGAAGGTCATTTGGTTGTCCAGTCTAATTAGCATATTATAGTTTTATTATTATGGAGAGTTAGGGCAAGTCTTTCTATTTTTATAACAACGGAAAATATTTACATTTCAGGGCAATAAGTCATTTATTAAAGGTCACTTATTTATTAAGTGATGGGATCACATGTTTCAACTTTGGTAGATTTTTACATTTCAAATCTGGTACTTTGGATTCTTCACTAATGTAATTATTGCTGCTGCATATGTATATTGTACTAAATGTGGAGATATATGAGAGCAGGTACTTTTTCTTGATTTCTTTATACTTCTCAGGATGTATAATATCTTTCTCAGAATATTCTCACTAAGCATTAAAAGTATGCTTAATTTGATAGGGAAGGAAACTCAGGAGCATGAACAGGGGATGTATGTTGCTGCGGTCTAGTCATCTTTTCGGTGGACATCCTCAAAAAACAGCTTTACTAGTAGATAAGGCTGATATTTAGCTTCCCAGTTTACAAACCATAGAATGTGTCACACACACACTCAATCTGGATAACTTGATCAGAGTTTATTTTTAAATATGGTGAGCACAAAAGTGTGGGAGGAGAGTAGGGGAACTGCAAAGAATAGTATAAGCATGAAGAACTTGGGAAGGGTGAAGGTCGATAAAACAGATTCTAGTCAACTGGTGCTAACCTCGTAAAAGGGCCTCACGAAAACAAGGAATCTGCCTTCACTCTCCTTCCCTTCTTATGTCAATCTGTTGCCAGAATGAAGCTGTCTGTTCATATGGTCTACAGAGATCAGTCTACTGGGGTAGGAAAAAAAATGAAGAAGGGTGAAGAATAAATCTAAAGGCTCAACAAAAATATTGAACATATTTATATTTCTGTATGGTTGTGAGAAACAAGGAGATCATATATGTAAATGTGCCTGGTTGACTATAAGCAGAAGTAAAAAATACAACCATTATTTCATGTTATTTGATTACTTAATAAATAATTGTTAATTCATTCTATCAGTGAAATTTTTAAATAAAACATGCAGTTCTGCAAAATGCACAGCTAAAGAACAAAAATTTAGTTGTAGTTGTATTATATTTTCCAGGAAAGTATGAAGGTTCAAATATCTAAATGATTATTTTTTAATTTTTGACTTAAGTAGGCTTACAGTTAATTAAAAACAAACACAAAAAAATAAGAATTGCATTTGTCCTGCAAATGTCACTTTCTTTTTCAAGTCTATTTTAACAATCATTTAACTGTGGCAAAATAACAAGCAAACACATTCATCAAAATTTCAGATACAAAAAATAAATAAATAAAACAAAACAAAACAAAAAACAACTAAATGAAATGACTCAGAAGTTTACACTTAGAAGTAACTGAAGTTAAGTCCTCTATTTCTCGCCTACAAATGACAGAACCAAAGCTCAAAAGGTAAACTTACTTGTCCAGGGTCACAGAACTGTCAGATGGGACCGAGTTTGAAGACAGTGAATCCTACATGGAGATCTTTCCATTACTCTATCCTCATTCAACTATATAAAGGGTATACACTGAAGATTGCTAAATTTACTTAGGATGTAGAGAGTGCTATCATTGACTTCTTTTTTCTCATTGTTTTAATTTTCTAAACATTTAATATATTAGAAGATGAGAGTTGTATGTCACCACATTGACATACAACTGGTTCATCTTATTTGACAGCCAATACAAGGGTTACACTTTCTTATGCTTACATATGTTTCAAATATTATATCCTCAGACAGAAATGGCCATCCCATCAAGATGAGAATGTAGATCCTGCTATAGTCTGTAAACAATTTAATATCATTTATCCATCTGGTTATCAAATGCACATCCATTTCTTTTTAATCATTTAATAAACATATATTCAAATCCTTTGAATCAGTTGGAATATAACAATAAATAATATATAGTCTCTTACCTCAAATAGTTTATAGTCTAGTCGATAGGACATAGAAGAAAACTGATAAAACCAAAGAAATACATTTGATATGAGGGGCAACCAATTGGTCTCATGATAACACTGAATATGTACCAGTCTGTTCTTAATGTTTCACATGTATTATTAGTTCAGTTAATATTCACCCTTATCAGAAAGATAGGTATTGTTTTCCTCATACTTCAGCTAATACAATGAAACTCAAATAAATTAAGTAAACTTATCACGATATATATAGTTATATTGTGATATAATTGGGGCTTAAATGACACTGACTGAAAAATCCAAATTCCATATTCCTTCTATGCAATCAAAGTACTTTGTTTATACTATTATGCCATTCACAAGTTACTAGAAATATATGTGTGTTTTTTTAATGTGCCATTTTTTTCTGTCCCCTCAGATTTTAGCCCCTTAAAGAATGCACCTGTATTTATGTTTCTGGGACTTACCCACAGTATCGAGCATCATATTTTGGAAATAGGCACTTTAGAATCAAATTAAGGAGCCCAAGAACACTTCTTGTAAACCTGTTACTAAAAAATAAAAATTATAAATGATATCAAACATAGAGAATTAGACAAACACACTGGGTGAAATTTTACAAATACATTTTGAAATAGCAAAACATAAGCTCTTATAGTAATGTAGGATGATCTCAATGCTCAAAGAATAACCCTGTTCTATTGTTAAGTTAAATAGGATGTCTAATTACCTAAAGCACAGACTTGTCTTTCTTTTTTCCTCCCCCGGAAACCCATTCAATTTTTAAAATATTCAAAATTCCTAAATGCAACAATTTTAATCATCTATCTGTAAGTTGGTAGCACTATAGGAAATTGACAGCCTGGCATCAGAGTTAAACACCCTCTTAATTCTTCTTGCTCCTAATTTGTATCATTAACTTATCTTCATCTGTCAAAGTAATCAAAGCCATTAGTAGGGGAAAAAGGTGACTTGTACATATGAGTATCATGTATTTATTAATATGATTATTTAAATCACATAGTTAGAGCTTATTTGCAATGAGTAAAGTTGCTGACCAT
>PVJN01003873.1:0-96086 GCA_004026805.1 Lasiurus borealis
CTCCCCTGCAGGCCTGGTTCCCCCCCAACTGCCCTTCTCTGCCCTCCTGGTCACCCCTAACTGCCCTTCCCTGCAGGCCTGGTCACTCCCAACTTCCCTCCTCTGCCGGCCTGTTCACCCCTAAATACCCTGCCCTGCAGGCCTGGTCCCTGCCAACTTCCTTATCCTGCTGGCCATGTTGTGGTGGCCATCTTGTGTCCACATGGAGCCAGGATCTTTTGACCACATGGGGGCAGTTATCTTGTGTGTTGGAGTGATGGTCAATCTGCGTATTACTCTTTTATTAGATAGGATAGGGGCCAGCTGGTTTGCCCTGAAGGGGTGTCCTGGATCAGGGTGGGTGTTCCCTTGGGGAATGGGGTGGCCTGGGCGAGGGGCCTGTGGTGGTTTGCAGGCCGGCCACACCCTCAGCGACCCAAGCAGAGGCCCTGGTATCTGGGATTTGTTTATCTTCTACAATTGAAACTTTCTTGCTTGGAGCGGAGCCACGCCTTCTGTTCTATGGCAGCAGCCATTGAAACTTTGCCTTAAGTAGAGGCCTGGACAGCCAGGGTGTGCAGAAAGCTTGGCTTCCTCCATCACCAGGGGCAGCCCAAGCCTCCCTCCTGCTTCTCTGTGGCTGTAGCCATCTTGGTTGGGTTAATATGCATACTCACTCTGATTTGCTGGTGGATGTGGCTTATGGTGTAGCAGACACCTGGTCAATTTGCATATCACTCTTTTATTAGATAGGATAGCAAGTTAAATATTCAAGAGACATTTAAAATATGCAAATAATACCTTTTATCTTGTCATTAGGATATGTTTGGAACACAAAATAGTGTATTCCTCTATGTTTGAAAAGTTTGAGTCCTAATAAAGAAAGGTGTGGTTTCAAACCACGGTGTAACTTTTATTAATTTCAGTCCCTGAATTGGTCAGATTAGGAGAGCAGGCAGATTCGTGCAGTAAAACAGTTAAAGCTATTTACTTCCTCCTTTGGGCCGTATGATTAATAGCACATGCTGGAGGCATCCTGTTGCTTGCATTCAAAGGGAGAGTGTTGTGGGAAGCCTGCCCGTCCCTCTGCCAGCCCTCATGTTGTGCGTAAAGCTCGCTGGTTTATCTGGGCACAGCCGTTTTTCCTGAGCTGAGTTACAGGGTTTAAAGGACAGGGAGGGTATGGAAGGCGAGCTGGCTGTTCCATCGTGTCAAGTAGAAGAGGCTACTTTGGGGACATGGCAGAGGATTTATTCGGATGTGGCATGACAGTGACCGCTAGCTGGTCTCCCTCCCCGTTTCAGCTGACTACGTGGATGCCAAGCAGAGAGCAGATTTCTCAGGCCCCTGTGTAGCCAGGGAAGGTCCAGATTTTGGCCAAGGGGATGTCAGCCGGAGTGGTAGAGGCAACCTTACAGGTTGAGTTCTTAGAGAGAATGCACGGACTCACCGCAGTCCTGCTGCCTCCGGTGGAAACCGGCTGGCTGGAGTGTGTGTCGTCACGCTGGACCAAGAGTAGACTTAGGAACAGAGACTACTCAGTGAAGCCATTGTTACTCAGTCTGTTCCTTGTCACTCACCCTAGTCCTGACATACCATTGAGTGGTAATGTAGAGTGGCTGAGCAGAAGGCAGAGGTCTAATGAACCGGCTTTCTAGGGTGGGCTGTTTGTAGGAGTTAGAGAACCTCCTAACAACCAGAAGCAGTGCGATGAGAACAGACCCTTGTGCGTCTCCCTCTCTGCGTAGCCATTTTTGTCCTCAACCTCCCCAGCTCTTTAGTTAGACTCTTCAGAGGTAAAACTTTTAAGCTCAGAGTCAAAGAAACAACAAAAACAGTGAATTACATAATCTCCTTTATTGTTGCACAGATCTGGAATTCTCCTGATTCACACATTGTTGAGAAAGCCATTAGAGGTATTAACAGTGCTTTTTGGGCCTGACCATAATAGCTGAGGCACATGAGCGCATAACATTAAGGACCTAGGAGTTTTTCAGAAGCCACTTGGCACATACTTTATGTTACAAAATTAAGGCACATTTAAGTTCTGCTTCGGTAAACATACTCGCTTTTGTTCTGTAACTACGAAGGTGGAATTATAGGCCAGTCCAATGACTTAATTAACCTTTTTGAAATCTGTGTGTGAAATTAATGGTTCAGGAAAAATTACCATGTTTGTTTTCTGACCTGACTTATTTTTAGCACAGCATGGATTCTCTCTAAGAGTTCTTGCATCCCGGTTGGAGAAATAGCATATACGAGATGTAAGCCTAATGCAGTTCTTAGCAAAATGTCTTTTCCTTTCCCTCCTCTCTGAGTGATGTGTTAGATTGTAAAAAGCCTGAAACTTGATTTAAACCTTGTAGTTTTGTGACCTTGGAGGTTGGGGATGATGATCATTAAATTTTTGGGTTTTGTGATCTGCAGTTTTATTTTGTTGTGTTATTTCTTCTTTTTACTTACGAAATTCTGGCCAGACATAAGTTAGACCTTCTCTTCTTCATCTCTCTTAAAATTAATTCCATTTCTCTCTTTCTCTCTCTCTCTATTTCTGTGCATTCTGAGTAATTCCTTCAGACTTATCCTTCAGTTCACTAATTCTCTTTCCAACTGTATCTGATCAACTATGAAACCTTTTCATTGAAGTTTTCTAATGTTTAAGTTATAACATATATGAGGTTGAACTTGACAATATAGAGGACTTTTTTGATGAACCATGTAAATTCCTGAAGGATCAGGAAGGGGAGAACCGGGGGAGATCATGCCAGTGTAGGGGACATACTGAACATATGACATTTAGCCCAGGTCTGATGGAGCTTTAGGTCTTTGCTGACTCAGTAAATCCGGTAAACAGGGACAGAAGGCACAACATGATTAGTTCTAAGCGTCTTGTAGGGGAAAGTGGGTAATCAGCTCTAATTATAGCCTTTGACAGTTTGTCTGGGCGAGGCTGGTGGCCTCATAGCTTCAAAGGAAGCATCTTATCTGAAGGACTCAGGGCTCTGAACACCCCACCCCTCTTCTGTCCTGTGGTGAGTGCTGGCCTGGCAGGGGCAGGGCATCAGATTGGTGGTGTGGTCTCCTGTTGGAAGCTGGCCACTGCCTTCACTAGCAGAGCGGTATGGACAAGAACCCGGAAGGCTGGTTCACCTTGAAGCTCTGAAAGGTCAGAGCCAAGCACCCTCTGTCTAGTTGAGACAAAGGGAGTTAAGCAACTTCCGCCTTTTAGTCTCATGTAAATCCTCGCTGATGGGCTGTTGTTGGAATTGCCTACCTAAGGGCTATGGGTGAATCCCAAAACCTGAATAAAAGGGGTCGCAAGGCCGGAGCAAAATGGAGTCCTTCCTCTTGGGCTGGGCTCCCTCCTGGCCCCCAATTCCCAAATTTATATTTTCTCATCTAGTCTCTTTCATTTGCATGCGGCCTCCTCCAGAACTTGAACCCTGAACCACGTAGGACGTGGCGGGGACACCCACAGTCTTACTAGTTATGCATCATTGTATTTTGGAGGACTAATCAGAGAACCCACAAGCTTCTTAATTGATCATTTTGACGCTAACTTAACAAAAGTTTGTAACGTAAAAAGCTTGAAATACGTCAGTTGAAGATCACGACCAGTTCACAACTAAGTGAGTAGTGCCTCAATAACAGAACATCCTCCCAGACTCCGGATCTCCAACATGTGTGTCATGTGTCTGTGTGCACAAAGAACTTTGCACACAGCATGGCGGAGCGGCCAGGCTTTTCCATAGGAAACTCGGTAGGACTTCCTCTAAACTCTAGTAATTCCTTTTTGAAGTTTATGAAAACCCAGAACAATATCCATAACTGACATAGTAAGCTAATAGATCAGTGTTGATATGTGTAACACCGAAAGGAAAGGCCCTATAATTGTGTGTCATTGTTTGTAAGAAGCTGAGAAAGGAATGGAATTCTCTGCCTGTTTGGGGCCCTTCAGAACCGGGCAGCAGCGCACACCTGGGGGAGCACGGTCGTGCCCTCATGTCGTGCCCTCACAGCCTGCCCCGCGCCTGACCGCCGTGGTCTGCTGCTGCTCCATGCCCTGCAGTGCTTTCTCCTCCACCTGTCCGTCTGTCTTTCCCTTTCTCCCAGGGCCAGGCTTCTCTGGCTAACTCTCCAGGAATACTCCGGCAGAGCCACCCTCCTTTTCCCCACAGGATTCTGTACAACTCACAGGATGGCCGAAGCCGGTTTGGCTCAGTGGATAGAGCGTCGGCCTGAGGACTGAAAGATCCCAGGTTCGATTCCGGTCAAGGGCATGTACCTTGGTTGCGGGCATATCCCCAGTAGGGGGTGTGCAGGAGGCAACTGATCAATGTTTCCCTCTCATCTATATTTCTAACTCTCTATACCTCTCCCTTCCTCTCTGTAAAAAATCAATAAAATACATTAAAAAATATAAAACTCACGGGATGCTGTATTATAACGACATTCCTGCCTGTCTCCCCTCTTCAGACTAGATTATGGGCCCCTTAAATGTAGTCACAGTTTATTGAAGAATCCGAGCAAGCCCGCCAGAGACAATAGTAAACATGTATTCACCAGAAGAAGGGGCAAATGCCTAGGAGAGATGGTTTCTTAGAAGGAAGTCAGGGAATGCAGATCGAGTACCAGGATGAACAAAGTAGAAGAGCCAATAGAACAATCCAAACAAAAACAAAACCAGAATTATAGAGGATTCTGTGGACGAAGGTGAAGAGTGGGAGAGAAGGTGGCAAAGTAATTGGGGTCCAGATGTATTGTAAACCGCAGAACACTATTCCTTACAGCAACATAGACTGAATTCAGGCCTGTTATATCCCATGTGCTGAATGTCTGATCTGTGCTGTTTTAAACGTGTACCAGATGTACCAGCTAATAATGCGAATTTTTTTAAGAGTTACACATATGTTGATATATACGCAATTTGATATGTATGCTGTTTTGCTGTATTGACAGCAAGCTTCAAAACTTCATATGTCAAACTTTCTGAAGGTGTTAAAATATTAGATATTTTTATGCTTAAAAATGTTGAATTTTGTGCCAAAAACATTTGCAGGAAGTTTTAATTCGTTACTTTATTTTGAAGAAAAGCGCTGCTGAAAGTTATCATATACTTCAGGAAGCTTATGGTGAACATGCTCCATCTCAAGATACTTGTAAACGCTGGTATAAATGCTTTAAAAGTGATGATTTCGATGGGAAAGACAAAGAACGTACAGGTCAACTGAAAAAGTTTGAAGACTAACAATTACAAGCATTATTGGATGAAGATGCAGGTCAAACTCAAAAACAACTTGCAGAAAGATTAAACGTTGCTCAGCAAACAATTTCTGATCATTTACAAGCAATGGGAAATATTTTAAAGGAAGGAAAATGGGTGCCACATCAACGGAACAAAAGACAAATGGAAAACCGGAAAGTCATCAGTAAAATGTTGCTTCAGTGGCACGAAAGAGAGTCTTTTTTGCAGCGAATTGTGACTGGCGATGAAAAGTGGATTTATTCTGAGAATCCTAAATGCACAAAATCATGGGTTGATCCAGGTCAACCATCAACATCGGCTGCAAGGCCAAATTGCTTTGGAAAGAAGACAGTGCTCTGCGTTTGGTGGGATCAGGGAGGTGTGGTGTATAATGAACTTCTAAAACCAGGTGAAATGGTTAATACTGATCGCTACCGACAACAAATAATTTGTTTTACGCTTTGATCGTGAAATGACTAGAATGTTCCAAAAGACGGGGCAAAGTAATTTTGCTTCAGATGACGCACCATCACACACTTCAAAATCAAGTTAAGAAGACACGTTAAAAGATCTTGCCTGGGAAGTATTAACCCACCCGCCGTATTCACCAGACCTTGCTCCTTCAGATTACCACTTGTTCCAACTGATGGCACAGGCACTTTCTGAGCAGCACTTCAAATCATGAAGAAGTGGAAAATTGGGTCTCTGAATGGTCTGCCTCAAAACAAGAAAAGTTCTATTGGGACGGTCTCCACAAATTACCTGAAAGATGGGGAAACGTGTAACTGGCAATGGACAGTACTTTGAATAAAGCACTTTTGATGTTTCTCTTGAAATTACCGTGTTTTCTTTGATTACAAAATCCGCATTATTCATCGGGACCCCTGGAAATTCAGGCGAGAGTCCCCTTTATTGTTCGGAACCAGAGGGGCAGTGATGGTGGTGGGTGAGGACGCCCGCTTTACACAGAGCAGCTCCGCTCAGCCCTGTCACGTGAGTGAGGAGGTTAGTCTTGTTGAGTTTGATTTCTTTATCTGTAAAGTCGGGTGGATGAAGATATTGCTTGGTGTGATTTAATATGATAATTTGTGTAGATCATAATTCAATGGCAGAAGCTTCTCTTTATCATCCTCTTTTCTTCGCTTCTGTCGCCTCTCCACCCAACAGTTCCTTGAGTGTGGTGGTCTTTGAAGTTTATTGATCGTACATCCCATCGATACATGCTTTTATTATTTATTTTTTTAATTTCTATCATAATTCCTTTATATGAAACACGCTTTTAAAGCCCACTGTTGATTTAAGTGAATTGACTTATAAATTATAAAATGCATTGTTTTACTAGAGGCCCGATGCACAAAATTCGTGCAAGAGCAGGCCTTCCAGGGAGAAACCAAGATGGCAGCATAGATAAACACCTAAATGCCCCTCCCACAACAATATCAGAACTACAACTAAAAGACAAAATGGAAGTACACCTATGGATGAGGACAGTGGCTGGTAAGGGCAGAGGGTGGGGTGGGAATCAGGTGGAGGGGAGCTATGAGGAGAAAAAAGAAGAGCAATTGTAATAATCTGAACAATAAAGATTTATTAAATTAAAAAACTTGTAATTACAGTTTTCATTTATCTTATCCTTTGAAAAATGTCAATCTGTAGAGGTCTCATAATGTACATAATATCTATAATAAGAAGAGTGTAATATACTAACTAGACTGAATATCTTTCCAGACGTCCTGCTGGATGATTTTCAGATGAAGCTGGGCTGTGAGGGAAGCCCAGGTCTCAAGTGCCGGCAACCAGGGGAAGGAAGGCCTACACTTTTTTTTTTACTTTAATAAATCTTTATTGTTCAGATTATTACAATTGTTCCTCATTTTTCTCCCCATAGCTCCCCTCCGCCCGGTTTCTACCCACCTTCTGCCCTCACCTCCCCCCCGCACTGTCCTCATCCATAGGTGTATGATTTTTGTCCAGTCTCTTCCACACCTCCCACACCCTTTTCCCCCGAGAATTGTCCCTCCACTCTCTTTCTATGCCGCTGATTCTATTATATTCACCAGTTTATTCTTTTCATCAGGTTTTTAATTCACATGATTTTTAGATTCACTTGTTGATAGACATGTATTGTTCATAATTTTTATCTTTACCTTTTTCTTTTTCTTCCTTTTCTTAAAGAGTACCTTTCAGCATTTCAGATAATACTGGTTTGGAGTTGATGAACTCCTTTAGCTTTTTCTTATCTGTGAAGCTCTTTATCTGCCCTTCAATTCTGAATGATAGCTTTGCTGGGTAGAGTATTCTTGGTTTTAGGCTCTTGCTATTCATCACTTTGAATATTTCTTGCCACTCTCTTCTGGCCTGCATAGTTTCTGTTGAGAAATCAGCTGACAATCCTATGGATGTTCCATTGTAGTAACTGTTTTTCTCTTGCTGTTTTAAATATTCTCTATTTGTCTTTTGCTCTTGGCATTTTAATTATGATGTGTCTTGGTGTGGTCCTCTTTAGATTCCTTTTATGTGGGGTTCTGTGTGCTTCCTGGACTTGTAAGTCTATTTCTTTCACCAGGTGGGGGAAGTTTTCAGTTATTATTTCTTCAAATAGGTTTTCAGTATCTTGCTCTCTCTTTTCTTCTGGCATCCCCATAATTCTGATGTTGGTACACTTGAGGTTGTCCCAGAGGCTCCTTACATTATCTTCCAATTTTTGGATTCTTTTTTCCAGTGGAGTGTTTTCTGCTTCTTTGTATTTCAAATCTTTGACTTGATTCTTGTGTTCCTCTAATCTGCTCTTAGGTCTCTGTATAATATTTATTATTTCAGTCGGTGCCTGTTTAATTTCTAGTTGGTCCTTTTTCATATCCTCGAGGGTCTCACTAAATTTATCCATCTTTTCTAGGAAATTCTTGGAAAAACTTTGTGATTTTAAACAATATATCCAGTCATTAGCTTTCCTCCATTTCTTTCATTTGTAATCTGTTTCTTTGTCTCCACATTTTTGCTGCTTCCCTGAGTTGGTAGAGTAATTTTGTGTGCTAGGTGTCCTATATGGCCCCATAGCTCTGCCTCCCCAGTGACCTGAAGTGGACACTCTTGGTGCACCCCTTTGTGGACGGTGTGTACAGCCTTGTTGTAGTTAAGTCTTAATTGTTGTTGGTATCACTGGGAGAAATTGGCTCTGAGATTCAGTTGTGTCAATGCTGGGAGAACTTCTGTGCTGGAGACGCCCTTATGGGACAAGACTTGCAAAATTGCAAAAGCCTCTGTGCTCAGCTTGCATGGGGCGGAGTCTCAGGGCAGAGCAGATAGCCTTGGCTTCCTGTCAGTCTTGCCCTATGAGGCCCCTGGGTCTTAGTGTCCCTTGGTAATCACTTCAGTGCTCTCTGTGCGCACTTGCGCGCATGCCTCCAGACCTCTGCCCTTCACGGCTCCTCTGAGTTTCCATGTACTCCTCTCTTTTCCCTACAGTCCTGACTCCCGCTATATGTTCTGGGTTCCCAGGGTTTCTCCTCAAACTGGGGTTCATTGCAGTTGGAACTGGGGTTCAGTGCAGTCAGGAGCTTCTGTTTCTCTCCTGCTAGACTCTAGCAGCTAGAGTAAGTCATCCAGGTACTTAGCTGCCCATCCTCTCTGCATGCATGTCTCCGCACCTCAGCCTTTTGCAGCTCCTCTGAGTCTCCGTGAGCCCCTCTCTTTCTTTCTAGTTGTAGGATTTCCACTCAGCCAGCTTTCCTGTGTTTCTGGATGGTGTCCGTTTTGTCTTTTAGCTATAGTTTTGAAATTGTTGTGCGAGGCAGCAGTTTAAGTGTTCACCTATGCCGCCATCTTGGTTTCTCAGTAGTTACAATTTAAAAAAACCTTTTTTATAATCATCTGGATGAGTTTTTAAGTGCCTTGCTAATCACCATGGTTTCATAAAGTCATCATTTAATGTCTCATGAAACAGTATATATTTGGAACCATATTTAATGTTAATAATAATGGGTATACCTCTGTATTTTCAGAGAGTCTTGATGATAGGTGGAAGGCAGTTTTCTTAAGAGATCTGGTTATGCTGCTTTTGTTTTGAGCTTGTAGAATGGCCAATAAGGAGCCCACTCAGGCAGAAGAAAAGTTAGCCCTGCTGGTCTTTGTCTTGTTTGCTTGTATTTCAATTTTTAATATATATTTTCTCTGTCTGTGATTTCTTTGCCAGAAAGTTTCAAAAGTTTTATAGTTCCGTTCTTTTTAAAATAGATTTTGATGAGAGTCAGTTTAATTAAACTTAGGTTACATATTAAGCACAGCAAACCACAAGATGTCTCATTATGTTGAAAGAGAAGGCGTGAATGCCTCTGTCACTTTTATCCTGGGCGTGACCTCTCTCTTCTCAGAATTCCTTTGTTCCTGGCATGACATATGATTTCCTGATAGAGGGGCTGAATGCTGGCACCAGTGCCAGTCTGGATAGCCCATGTTGGAAGCTGTTGTTAGTGTGTGTCTATTAGCTGCTCATTGAATTGAATGCTTTGGGAATATTTTTTCAATTTCATGAATATCTTTAGGCCATTCCATTCTATAGGATTTACTTTTATTTGCATGTCCCACATTTACTATCTGTAAATTTTGTTTGCAGATCATTTATGTCTTATAAACGTTCTGGAATCATTAATTTGGAACCTCCCTTTTCCAAAATTTATGTATGTCCTCTCATTTCAAAGATTCTACTTTCTGCCTTGCTGGCTTGGCTCAGTGGTTGAGCATCGACCTTTGAACCAGGAGGTCACGGTTCATTTCCTGGTCAGGGCATGTGCCCAGGTTGCAGGCTTGATATCCAATGGAAGTCGTATAGGAGACAGCCAATCAATGATTCTGTCTCTTGCCAAAACCGGTTTGGCTCAGTGGATAGAGCGTCGTCCTGTGGACTGAAAGGTCCCGGGTTCTATTCCGGTCAAGGGCATGTACCTTGGTTGCAGGCACATCTCCAGTAGGGAGCGTGCAGGAGGCAGCTGATTGATGTCTCTCTCTCATCAATGTTTCTAACTTTCTATCCCTCTCTCTTCCTCTGTGTAAAAAATAAATAAAATATATTTTTTTAAAAAAAGCAGTAAAATCTTTTAAAAAATGATTCTAATCATTGATGTTTCTATCTCTCCCTCTCCCTTCCTCTCTGAAATTAATTAAAAATATATGTTTAAAATAAACAAAAAAGGTTCTAGGTTCCTAGTGTCCTCAGCTCCCATTTTCTTGGGCTTTGATCATCAATGACACTGTTATGCTACCTTTCCAGCCTGGGACACCGTTCTCATCACGAAGGCTTTCTTCTTGGGATTATCAGTAACATTGAAGTGGTCAGAGTTTTGGGAAGAAACTCTTTCCATCTTTCCTTGAGTGTCACTTTCAACAAGGGCGTAGTGGTTACTCACAGACTCTTTTATCTGTGGCCATCTAGCATGGAGCCAGTTTTTAATTCCCAGAAAAGTAACAGTTGGAAATGTATATGGAAAAAATGACTGTTCCTGAAGGTAGTAATAAATCTATACTACATGCTTTATTACATCTGCAGTTATTTGATTTATATTTACTTCTTCACAAGTGGAATTTCAATGCTAATGGAGGCAATTTGTCTAAGGTTTTTCTAGTAGAAACTTTGATTTATGGATCCTAAATTAATTGTTTTTCGTTACTGGTATTGTTAAAGTTAATAAGTTTATTCTTTGTTTGTGAGTGCTCGGGTGTTTGTAGAAGCGACAAAAATTTTAGAGAAATAGGCTCTCATTTTCACTGGGATGGCTTATTACATTGTTGGAATTCTTATGCTAAAGACGGAATAACCGATTATATCTTGTTAAAGCTTGTTGAAAGTTACTTATATTTCTCTTCCATCGTCAACACACATACCTAAATTTGATGTTTTGTTGGGGTGACCTCATCACCAGCAGAGAGAGGAGTGGTCAGAGTGCCGAGGGGTTAGAGACCGTGTATCAGGGAGGCACGCTGTGGGGACAGGGCTTACTTCATTTGAGGAGGAGGACTCCTGTGGAGGTGTGTACCCTGCCAGACACTGAGAGCTGCCATATAGGACTGACTTTCCTGTAGGGCAGTGTTTCTCCAGCTTAACACACCCATGCAGCCATCATGTTGTCTTACATCGGTACTAGGGCCCGATGCATGAGAATTCATGCAAGAGGAGGCCTTCCTTCTCCTCGCTGCTGGCACCATCTTCCCTCTGGCACCCAGGACCTGGGCTGGCTTCCCTCCGGCCCCCGCTTCGTCAGGAAGGACATCCGGAATGAGGTCCGGTCTAATTAGCATATTACCCTTTTGCTACTATATATAGCTTCAATTCCAGTGTACTTCTCTCTTCCAAAATTGTAAGCATAATTACTCTAGCTGTACAGAAAGTGATAAATCCTTGGAAATTAAAATTGTGAGATGGAAATGCTAGTTATATATTTTTCTAATACACATAATTATTGGAGGTTTTAAAAAAGGGTAGTGCATAACCGTCCCTCACTTCATTCGTGGTCCGGGCATGATTTTGAGAACCACTGCTTTGGAGGCTGACATTGGGACAGATGGGATGGAGCGATCTGGTGTTTGCCCCTGTCTTATTTTATGGGTCGTAGTTAATTTGCCTACTGTTTTTGTGTGTGGATATGAGGTGGGATTATCTCTGAAGATAATAGGTTTCTCATTCATTTTCCCCTTTATGCGTTTACACTTTAATATAGTGTTTGACTCGTGGTAGGTTGTTATAAATGTTTGTTTTAGGGATGTGGGCATCTATAAAGTTTTACTGAGACAGGTAAATTCTGTTAACTTTCATTGATTTTTCCTTTTGAAAACAGATAGCTTCATAAAATACTAAATTATTTCAGTGGGTGTTGTTTTTTTTCAAATTTTCTTTAACAGTTTTGTTTTCTATTCTTAAAGGGAACAAAATTTTTAAAAAGTTCCATATGGCTTATATTATGCCAGTTTATAAATCAGACATTCTGACAGATTTCAAACTACAGAGGTGGATAAAATTTCTTACACTGTACTATGAATTTTTAAAACATTTTTCTGTGTTCTTTTATGTTGTATTTTTTTCTGTTTTTTGAGATGCTTAACAGAGCATTCCTTTTGGGACACAGGATGGGGGTAGTAATATCATGTTGTTTTGTGTTAGGAAAATTGAATTTGACTCAGAACTGTTTTAGGAACTTGCGGTCATCAGAAATTTTAAGAGTACTTTAAATGTAAACACATATAAAGCAGTGAATCTCTTAGTGACCCCTCATTTCCCTCCATTTTCTAGCACTATAGTGTGACCGGCCATTCAAGGTTTTTGTATGTTACTGTTTTACATTTTATTTATTTATTTATTTGCTGTTTTACATTTATTTTCAAATCACAAAAATAATTACTAGATAGTACTTTTTCTTTAAATATGTTTTTATTGATTACAGAGAGAAAGGAAGAGGCAGAGAGAGAGATAGAAACATCCACGATGAGAGAAAATCATGGTTTGGCTGCTTCCTGCTAGTCCCCCACCTGGGTATCAAGCCCACAACCCGGGCACGTGCCCTTGACCAGAATCAAACCTGGAAACTTTCAGTTCGCAGGCCGATGCTCTATTCACTGAGCCAAACCAGCTAGGGCACATTAGTTGATTACACACAAAAAGAGGTACTTGAGATCTCTGCCCTTTAATAAAGATACAACATCAAAATATAAATAAAGATACAATATCAAATGCCATGCTCCTTCATTACACCAACATTTTAATATATTTATTTTAACAAATACTGTTCTCAGAATATCCTGTGAACTTTTAAAAAATTTTAGGTTTCTTTTACTACATTCTCATTTTAGAAATCAAATCACCTTTAATTCTAGTAATCAAAGATAATTGCTTTGAGCATTATGACATATACCTAGCATCATCATTATAATCATCTTAAAAAAGGAATGCATACTGTTTTTTCTTTAAAAAAATTTTTTTTTTAATTTCAGAGAGAGGAAGGGAGAGAAGGATAGAAACATGAATAATGAGAGAGAAGCACCAATCAGCTGACTCCTGCACGACCCCCCACCAGTGATTGAGCCTGCAACCTGGGCATGTACCCCGACAGGGAATCGAACCGTGACCTTCTGGTTCATGGCTGGGCTATTTTTTTTTCTTTTCTCAATGGTAAACATTTTTATTTAAGTGTAACATACAAAAGAGTCAGATCAAGTAATTCCAGCACACCAGAGACCCTTCGAACACATTCTTCTCATCACTGTCCCTTTCCCACTGCCCCAACTTCTAGCACCGTGGATGAACTTTACATAGATGGAATTATATGTTAGGCATTCTTTTGTGTCTTTCTTCTTTTGCTTATTTGTGAAAGTCATCCATGTTTTTGCATGAAGAATAGTTTGTACATTTTTATTATTATAATTACATTTTAAGACTAACCCATTTTTTATTTATTCTTTATAGTGTAAGATATATTTGATTTATTTTCAACATTTGGCTATTAAAATAATGCTGCTGTGTACATTATTGTGCGTGTCTTTGCACACATGTAAGTACTTTGTTGGGTGTAATAACTAGTTTGCTCTATCCTAGATGTAAATCATTCAACTATTCTAGTTATAATTATACTGTTTCCCCAAGTATTTGCATCAATTTATACTCTCACTAGAGTATATGAGTTATGTTACTCCACATCTGTGCCAACATTATATTGGAGAGGGGTAGGGTGGAGTCAAGATTATTGAGTATACAGTTCTCTTTGTGTTAATAAGTCATGTAATAACCACCATAATCCAGATATTAAACAATTCCATCACTCGAAAAGTTCCCTTATATTCCTTTGTAGTCATAGCCTAACAACTGGCTATTCTACACCTACCATTTTACATCAATAATCCATTCATGAAAATTAGACATTCTACTAAAAAATGCTAATCTGGAACCTATTTATCGTTGTTTTAAGTTTTAAAAATTATAATGTGTACAATGACCCAAAATATTCAGCTGCTTTTCTCAAAGCACATTCATGGCCTTTATTTGAGTAAACTAATATGTTCTACATAAAATGTTTAAAACATGATTTCTTGATAAAATAACTATTTTTAACAAATAGTTGTTTTGTAAATAGTAACATTCTCTTCCATTCTAGCCATTTCTTCTCTCACTCATTTTACTCCCTTTGCCAGAGTTCTTGTTAACACCTTTTCAAATTCTGCCTCCAGCGTGTGACACTTAGCAGAACTGAGGGCTCATTGTGAAAGGTCTTATGGAGCCACATTTGGTGTGTGTGCCCAGTGGTAGAGAATGGCTCACACTGGACATGGCACCATGATGCTCTCTTAGTACCAGCAGCATCCAAGGCATACATCTAGCCCTAGCTGGTTTGGTTCAGGGGATAGAGCATTAGCCTGCGGACTGAAGGGTCCCAGGTTCGATTCTGGTCAAGGGCACATGCCTGGGTTGTGGGCTCGATCCCCAGGAGGCAGTCAATCAATGATTCTTTCTCACCATCATCATCTCCCAATAAAAATATATAAAAATATATTTCTATATATTTTTGAAATCATTAAAAATATATTGATTTCAATATATTTTGAAATCAGTAAAAATATATTTAAAAAAAAACGACATCTACTTTTTCCCCCCCAATCCTCACCTGAGGGTATTTTCTTTCATTGATTTCCATATTGGAAGAGAGGAGGAGAGAAACATTGACGTGAGAGAGACATATTGATCAGTTGCCTCCCAAACAAGCCCCAAGTAATTGCGTATTTTTAATGCTTGTGATGCACATTATCAGTTTGTACTTTGTAAATATTGCACCCATTTGCAGTCTAGCCCCAGGTTCTGAAAATACCGTACCTGTCTTCTAGTACCCTCATTAAAGTATAATTTATAATACAGGTTTAAAGCCACTTTTGACACCTATGTTTAGAACTTTAAAAGTAATATGCTTTTCCTTTAATTAGCAAATATAAAATTTGTATTTATTTATAGACTGTAAAATTGTCAAATATGAAATTTGTATTATTTATTATATGCTTTGGTAGTGAAGTAAGTAAATAAAGGAACAAATTACGTTGGTAAGTTGGATTCCTCCAAGGAATATAAAATCTGAAAAGATGTAACTCTTTCCCATCAAAACGTTCCCAGGAAGACTTGTGCGAATTGCGTATAACAAAGAGCTAATATGCTAATTAGACTGAACAGCAGAATGATCGTTCGGACAACATCCTGGAGGAAGCTGGAGCTGCTAGGGCTGGTGGCCACGGATGCGAGCCCCTTGCATGGATTTCGTGTGTGTGTGTGTGGGTGTGTGTGTGTGCGTGTGTGTGTGGCCTCTAGTGTAACGTTAGTCCATTCAGAGTCACACAGTGTTAGGCTAGTGCTATAGAGATGTAATCAAAGTGCCGTGAGAGCAGAGAGGAGAGAACAGGTATTTTTTGCTTTATATGATTTTTATTAGGATTTATTAGGATGAGCGGATGTAATTTGGACCTTGAAGGATTTTCCAAGTAAGGAAGAAAGTAAAAAAGAGAAATGAAATAAAATTTTAAAAAGAGAGGAAGTGGAATGGCATTTTTGGTTGACTTGCAAACCTATAAAAAGTCCATAAACCAGTGGTCAGTTCTATTTGATAGATTTCTAAACGTGTCTTCCTTCAAAGATGATCATGACATTTAGGTAATATTCTCCTTCCCCTCCAACTTATTGCAGTTAATTTATTTACTAGAGGCCTGGTACATGAAATTCATGCACGGGGGTGGAGGTGGGGTGGGAGTGTCCCTCAGCCCAGCCTGCACCCTCTCCACCCTCTCCTAACCACTCTGCCTGCCAGCCTGATCACCCCCTAACCATTTTTGCCAACCTGATTGATACCTAACTGCTCCCCTGCCAGTTCGATTGCCCCTAACTGCTTTCCCCTGCTGGCCTGGTTACCCCTAACTTCTCTCCCCTGCCAGCCTGGTCATTCTTAACTGCCCTCCTCTGCTGACATGGTTGCTCCTAACTGCCCTCCCCTGCCAGCTCATTGCCTCTAACTGCTTTCCCCTGCTGGTCTGGTCCACCCAGCCAACTACCCTCCCCTGCAGGCCTGGTCACCCCTAACTGCCCTGTCCTGCAGGCCTGGTCCCCCCCAACCACCCTCCCCTGCCAGCCTGGTCCCCCCCAACTGCTCTCCCCTGCAGGCTTGGGTCTCCCCAACTGCCCTTCCCTGCAAGCTTGATCGCCCCCAACTGTTCTTTCTTGCAGACCTGGTCTCTCCCAACTGCCCTGCCCTGCTGGCCATATTGTGGCAGCCATCTTGTGTGTTGGAGTGACAGTCAATTTGCATATTTCTCTTTTCTTAGATAGGCTAGAGGCCTGGTGCTTGGGTGGGGGTCAGCTCTTTTGTTCTGAAGGGTGTCCTTGATCAGGGTGGGGGTTCGCTTGGGGCATGTGGCAGTCTGGGCGAGTGTCCTGTGGTAGTTTGCAGGCCAGCCAGCCATGCCCCCCCCGCGACCCAAGCATAGGCTGGAAGCAGGTATCTGGGGTTTATTTATCTTCTATAATTGAAACTTTATAGCCTTGAGTGGAGGCCAGGGCAGGCCAGGGTCGGGGGAAGCTTGGCTTCCTCCATTGCGGGGGGCAACCCAAGCCTCCTGGTTGTTCCAGCTCTGTGGCTGCCGCCATCTTGGTTGGGTTAATTTGCATACTTGCTCCTGATTGGCTGGTAGGCGTGGCTGCGGGCATTGCAGAGGTACGGTCAATTTGCATGTTTCTCTTTTATTAGATAGCATTTGTCTTTGTTTCATGTCCGTTTCTCCCTAGACTGTAAGTCCATGGATAGGACACTGTTATCTTTGGGTTTGTCAGTGGCTAATTCAGTTTCTTGCATTTTGTCCAGTTTGTAGCAGGCTCTTACTAAATTATGAATTGAATGTAGATAAGAACACAGGCAGTCAGTATATCTTTGGGAACAGTCATTTTCTCTGCGGCTGGAATGTAGGTTGGTTGGGACCATTGAAAGGAATCAACTTCAAAGCAGTTAAGTGATCATTGGACAAATGATTTTTTTATGCCGATGATCTAACTGATAATGGAATCATTCTGTATTTTGATTGTCAGTGTCAGTATCCTTGTTGTGATATTGTTCTATAGTCCATAGTTTTGTATGATGTTACCATTAGAGGAAACTGGATATAAGGTATATGGGATCTTTATTATTTTTTTATAAGAGCATGTTAATCTACAATTATCTTAAAAAAGTTCTTAATTATGATGGGCAAAGAATTGTTTAACTCCTTTGTTTAAACAGTTTCTAACCAAGCAATAATGTTCTGAAACTTTATAACACATAGTTGTTTTATTTAGGATATTGGTTTGGCTTTTCATAGAGATCAGATACCACTGGCTTAAACCAGGTAGAAAGTTTACATTTTCTTAACTAAAAGTCTAAAGCCGGGCCAGGGTATTTGCTTCCCGGTTCCTCCTGTCCTGTTTTGTCATCCCCTTGGGGGGTGTCCGACCCACAAAGTTGAATCGATCTCCCTACTACTACCCCGCAGGCCCTGCCCCTGGGAGGGGTGGAGACGGGAAGAGAAAACATCCTTTTTTTAAGGGTATAATTGAAAACTTGCCTATGCCAATCCCAGGCACATCCCATTGGTTAGCATTTGGCCATATGGCCATTTTTGCTGTGAGAAAGATTGGGATTGCAGTCCTGACCAACTTTAAATCATAGTGTTTATTAATAAAAAGGAACTAAGGGAGACGCATGGTACTGGAACCAGGTAGCTGACTCTGCCACATGTTTGCCCTGGAATGCATATTTAATATCTGTATCAGCAACACTGTCTTTCCTTATTATTTTACTGCACTTACATAGGAAAAGCACTGGTTTAAAGAGTTAGGGGTATTAATTGGATCATTTAAGTCACTTTGTAGTTGTTTGAATGTTCATCTTCCCTTTCTGCTGTCTAGCCTCTTTACTGTGTTGACTGAAATGTCTCTAGCAGAATTTTTACCCCTGTTTGTAGTAGCTGACCTGCTTTTCCTTAATTTTTTTTATGGTGTCAGGTTACAGTATTTTAGATTCAAATATAAGAATATGACCCACTAAAGCTATGGAGGACTGTGTATAGTATCATTTGTTTTTTTATAGTTTTTACTAGAGGCCCGGTGCACAAAATTTGCGCGTGGGGGGCAGGGTGGAGTTGTCCCTCAGCCCAGCCTGTACCCTCTCCAGTCTGGGATCCCTCTCACAATCTGGGACTGCTGGCTCCTAACCACTTGCCTGCCTGCCTGCCCATTGCCCCTAACTACTTTCCCTGCCAGCCTGATAGCCCCCTAACTGCTCTCCTGCTGGCCTGATTGATGCCTAACTGCTCTCCTGCTGGCATGATCATCCCCAACAGCCCTCCCCTGCCGGCCCAATTGCCTCCAACTGCCCTCCCCTGTGGGCCTGAGGGAATTGGGACAGTCCGACTGGATGAAGTGGGGCTGAGGACACTGGGTGCCACCATCTTGTGATGTGGCAGTCAATTAGCATATTTCCTCTTTATTGGTTGTGGGTGCCACCATCTTGTGAAGTTGTGGCAGTCAATTAACATATTTCCTCTTTATTGGTTGTGGGTGCCACCACCTTATGAAGTCATGGTGGTCAATTAGCATATTCCATCTTTATTAGATAGGATTGTATGATTTGTGTTTTGTAATGTAATCATTAGATATAAGAAATTCATTCTAGTTTGGCAAGTAGCATGTTTAGTAATATGAAAAGACAATTTCATTGACTTAATAAAATGGTATTTATTTTTAGTGAAATATTTTGTAGAACAAGGTTCCTTTTTTCCTCAATAATTATTTGTCTTGATGCCTTAGTTGTCATATTTTATATCTTCCCCACATTTTTATTGTTAAGGTTCAATAATCTTGAGTTGGCACTTAAAGAAATTGAATCATCAACACCAGATTTATTCTTTTACTTAATCTCAATGCTTTTTAGTTTTTAGTTAGGCAAATTTTATTTTAAGATTTTATTTGGAGGACCTGAGGAATACAATCTACAAACTTTGGTTCCCATCCTTAATTTGTTTTTGAGAGCAGAAAAAAAATATACTGTAACTTTCCCTTATTTTTCTGGCGGAGAGATTTTTTTTTTTTAATTTTTTTCCAACAGGAAAATGCAATTCCACTAAGATTCTTGGGTCACAGATCAGAGGCTTGGATCAGCAAAAAGCAACGAGCCTTCGGAATAACTCCGGGCCAACATCGTGGACCAGTTTCAACTACAATGTAGGCAGTGGCAGGCTGCCTCCTCTCTCCTTATAAGGAGAGGCAACACAGCAATAATATTTACCGGAGAAAGGAAGGAGGGCCGTGTTTGTGGGTGGGCTCGGGATGGCTTCTCAGTAAAATGTTATTTTATCTGCTATTACAAGCGGCGTCTTGGCTCTCTCGGAAAAACTGGAAGGAGAAAAATAAAACGGAGAGGGAAGTTGTGCTAAAAGAGAATCAGAATCTTGTTTGTGAAATCTGTCCAGTGGTGGTCAACTCTTATTTCTCCTCCTGATGAAGATGCACAGCTATGAAGAGGATTAAAAACCCCGTTTTGTGATTACTTGTGTTCCAGATTGAACTTTCTAATGGTGTTTTTCTTTGCTTACAATCCTGGAATACACAGAGGTGGATCTGGGGTAGACGGTTACGGAGCTTACTCTGAGCGGAAGGAAGTGACTGGAAGTTTTTTTAAGTGAAGATAAACAATAAATCAGTCTCAAGGCAGCATACCTCCCAGGCACCTGTAGTTGCATTTACTGGCATAGATGTGTGTATTAACAATTAAAAACACTCAAATGGGGCATATTATATATATTTGTATTTTGTGATTTGCCTGTTTTTTTTTTCCATATTTTACATAATTATGTACTAATTGGGTCTGTATTCAATTAAAATTTATTTTACTTTTTTTTTTTTTTAATCCTCAGGGATGTTTTAGTCATTTTAGAGAGAGGGAGGGAGAGTGAGAGAGAGACATCAACGTGAGAAAGAAACACGACCGGTTGCCTCCTGTTTACACCAGGACTGGCGATTGAACCCACCCGTACACAGGAGGATGCTCCAGCCATCTGAGCCATAACCAGCCAGAGCTATTTTACACTTATTTTTAAGGAACTAAATGAAATTAATATATTCTTATTGCAAAATATTTAACTACACAAATAAAGCCAAAGTCCTTGAATTTCATGCCAGAGGTGATTTCTCTTATCAGTATGATGTACACTTGGTTCTTCTGTTTTGTTTTTTTAAAAATATTTTTTAATTGATTTTTTACAGGGAGGAAGGGAGAGGGACAGAGAGTTAGAAACATTGATGAGAGAGAAACATTGATCAGCTGCCTCCTGCACGCCCCCTACTGGGGATGTGCCCAAAACATGCCCTTGACCGGAATGGAACCTGGGACCCTCCAGTCTGCAGGCGGACACTCCATCCACTGAGCCAAACTGGTTAGGGCATGTACTTCTTGCTTTTAAACACACACGCATATGATTTTAGTGAGTAATTTAAAAATTATTAACCTCAATTTTTCTGCAACTTTTTTCTTTTTACTTAACAACAACCTTAGTGATACTTCCTGGTTAATACATAGATAGATATCTACCTCTTGATATTGTATTCCATAGTGTGGATTAACCATATCTCTTGGTGAACAATCCACATTGTTTTCATTATCTGACAGTTATAAACAAGTTCCAGTAACTATTCCTGTACTTGAATCTTTGTGTACCTGTTCAAGTATTCTCTAGAATAAGAAACAAAATTGCTGGGTTAATGGGGATGAGCATTTTATTTTTATTTTTATGAGAACTGCCAAATAGTTTCCAAAAATCCTGTACTGCTTTGACCAACAGCACTGGGTGTTACAAGTCTTCTAAAATTTTCTCTTCTCACGATGATCTCCTTGTCTCATTAATGAACTCATTTCCTCTTTTTATTGCTTTAGACTTTTATTACCTATCTTTATTTCGGATTGTTAGTTTTCTTATTGATTTGCAGGAAGTCTTTTAAAAATAAATATTCCTTTCTGTTTATATGTTACAAATGTTTTCTTCTCTATTTTTGTTTATAATACAATTCATTACAAAGCATTTCATTCTTAAGTAGTTAAATTTTTATTCTTTCTATCTTTTTGAATTTTGTAACTTGCATAAGAAAAAGGCTTTCTCAACTCAAGGTTTATACACATACTTCTGTAGTTAAATACTGAGGAGCCTGGCCAGTGTTGCTCAGGAGTTGAGCTTCGACCCATGAACCGAAAGGTTGCTGGTTCGATTCCCAGTCAGAGCACATGCCTGGGTTGCAAGTTTGATCCCCCAGTAGTGGAGTGCAGGAGGCAGCCAATGGATGTTTCTCTCTTATCATTGGTGCTTCTATCCATTCTTCCTTCCTCTCTCTCTAAAAAAATCAGTAAAAAACATTTCAAAATTTATATTGAGGCAATGATTAAATTCTATTGTCCCAAAGACAATTATAGAATTTTTTTTAGTGATTTAGAATATTATCTGTATCATAAGGTTAATTCTCAAACAACTTGTAGTGCTGTTCTGAACTCATTTCCACTGAATTGTCTACTCTCCTGTCAATATCATACTTGTAAATGACTGTAGCTTTATAAAAATTTTGCTATTTGACCAGGAGCATTCCTTACTAAGTTAGTTCTTCTCAAAAAATTTTTTTTCTTATGTATTTTCACACCCAGCAGTATTTTATTTACACCATACATAAAATAAGTTCCTCTTGATATTTGGATAGTAGTTATACTGACTTTTAGATTAACTTAAGGGCAGTTTTACATTATTGAGTCTTTTTGTCTGGAAATATGTTGTACCTTTATACAGGTCTCATACGACCTTTAATCAAGTTCTGTGGTTGTCTGCTTAAAGGTCTCCCACATTTCTTTTGTGTCTATTCTTGAATATTTTATTGGGTTGTTGCTGTTGTGATTGGACTTGCTGATTATTGCTCATTTATAGAAAGGCTTTTGATTTTTTCGGGTCAGAGAATGGTACCAAAATCTATCCTAATAGTGTCAGTTGTGTCTCTTGATGTTCTAGAACCTCTCTGTCCAGCAGAAATATAATGTGAACCATAGATGCAAACCACATATGTAATTCTAAATTCTCCAGAAGTCATATTAAAAAACAGTGAAAAGAAACAGACAGAATTTACTTTAACAATACACTGTAATGCAATATATCCAAAATATTATCATTTAAACATGTAATGAATATTTAAAAATTAGTGACAGATATATATATATATATATATATATATATATATTTTTTTTTTGTATTAAGTCTTTGGAACTCCGTGTGTATTTTAATGCTTAAAGCACAGTGCGGTTTAGACTATAGAGCCACATTTCAAGTTCCCCGAACAGCCCACAGTGGCTTGCGGCTACTGTACTGGCTAATGCACAGATTGCTTATAAAAATTAAGATTTTTCCTTTTTTTTTTCCTTGTCTTTGTTTTTCTTTCCTTAATATATTTTACTTAGTGGTCCAGTAGTACAGTGTGGATGTTGGTGATATTAATGGAATTCTGATTGTTTGACCACTGTGGGTTTCTGATTAAGTGGACAAACCAAAAAGTTTTTTTCCTTTTCTAGTTTTTAAGAATTCCCTCTCATTAAATTAAGAATAGGTTTTAAGTTTAATTTAAAAAAATTAGCATCTCTTGAGATGACCATCTTTTCTTTTAAATAAAAAGAAACAAATTTATGGGGTTTTTGTTTTTTTTTAATGGTGAACCATTCTTGCATTTCAGAGACAAAACCTTCTTGGCCATGATGTATTTATTCTTTTTAACAAATTTTTCTTAAAAAAATATATATTTTATTGATTTTTTACAGAAAGGAAGGGAGAGGGATAGATAGCCAGAAACATCTATGAGAGAGAAACATCAATCAGCTGCCTCCTGCACACCCCCTGCCGAGGATGTGCCCACAGCCAAGGTACATGCCCTTGACCGGAATCAAACCTGGGATCCTTGAGTCTACAGGCCGATGCTTTATTCATTGAGCCAAACCGGTCAGGACCTTTTTAATAAAATTTTCTATAAAATTTTATCTCCTTTTGTTTGATTTAGGCTATCTGGCTTAGGGTTTTATATCTATAGATGAGAATTATCTGTATTTTGAGGGTTTGTTAGACTTACTTGTTAAAATAGCTGGACGTGGTTTGTTTTTAGGGTTAGCTCTTTGAGTCCATTTTTCACTCTTCTAAGACTATTTGCCAATGTAGACTTTTGTCTCTCTGATCAATTTTGATATTTTGTATTTTCCTAGATATTTTAATATTTTCAGATATATGTGTATAAGGTCACACATGAAATGTTCTTATAAATGTGAATATGTTTGGGTACATAAAGAAAAACATGGAGAGAGATATTAGAAACTCAATGATGGTAATCTCTGGGAAGTGGCAGTGGAATAGGGAATGATATCATCTTTAAAAACCTTATATCCTTGGGCAATTTGGGGAATTTTCAAAGAATGGACTTGTTTTACTTTTATTATAAAGAAAAAGAGTGTTATTTCAACCCTTTAAAAATGGAAAAGCGTGGACCGTTGCGCAGCGCCTCTGACCGGGTGTCTCTCCCCCAGCCGGCCTGTGGACCGTGTTCACGCTGGGCGGCGCGGGCAGCAAAGCGGCCGCCCCGGCGCCCGCCTCGCCGCTGGCCGGCCAGAGCCTCCTGCTGCTGCTGGTGCTGGCCAACCTGACCGACGCCGCCGACGCCCCCAACCCCTTCCGCCAGGCCCTCATGTCCTTCAAGAACACGCAAGGTGGGTGCGGGCCTCCCCGAGTCCTTCCTGCCGGGGAGAGGCATCGGTTACCCCGGATTGTTCGCTGCCCGAGAGGGTGGAGAGGGCGGCCCCGTGTGTTTTCACACCGACTGATGATGAGCTCAGCTCAGGTTTTCCTGCCTGTCTGCCCACAAAAGCCAGGTACAGCGGTACCTCGAGATACAAGTGCCCTAACATACGAGATTTTTGAGATACGAGCTCTCGAGCGAGCGATTTTTGCTTTGAAATACGAGCAACAGTTGAGATAGGAGTCATCTCGGCTGCACACAACCCACCTTTTTACCACGACTCGAGCGTCTCATAGTTTCCCACGCCTCAAGGTTACTGAACAAATTAAACTCATATCTCGAGGTACCACTGTATTATCATTTACAGGGGAATAGGAAGTCTCTAATCATTTGATCGATTAGAAGTAAAAGCTCACATAGCGAATATTTTCTATGGTCACTTAGATCTGTGCAGCCTTTCACAGTTTGCTCAATGTCGTCAGCCTCCGTGGCTTTGTCTGTAACATGAAGATAATATGACTAATAGTATTTGCATAAGTACCAAACAAAGTTTTTAAATGAGCAGCTCAGATGTTGCCACAAAGCAGGTGTCCATCCTGTGGTCTCTCTACTGTTGTTACTGCTGTTGTTACTTCTGCTGCTCTGGCCAGATGTTCCTCTCTGGGCTTGAGCCTTCCTGCGATGGTCATATTTCAGAGGCCGTGCGGTCCGCTGACTCAGAACCTGGCCTTCAGATCCCAGTCTTTATTTGTTAAGTACCAGTCTCTTTATTCATGAAGCAGAGGTTCTAATCTCTACAGCTTAAGGTTTTAATAAAAAGTAAATGAGCATCTGTCTTAGTACCGACTCCCTGAATTACTGCTATTACTAAAGAAGCAGTATTATGTCGTGAAAACAATAGGAGCTAATTGGACTGTGTTTTACTCAGGGCTGGTCTTGGAAAATTGACTTAATCCCTCTTTGCTTCCTTCTCTTCCTTTGTAAAACTGGTGAGAGCGATGACATGGTTGTTGTATGGATTAAATAAGGGATGGTGCACATACCCATTGGAAAGCTGCTTAGACGGTACAGAGAAATAAATTGTCCCAGTGGTTTTTATTTTTATTTTTGTGTGTGTGTGTGAAACTATTTTAGTACTACTCTCAATAAATTTCAGTATACAATACAGTGTTATCACCTCTGTAATGTTTTACATTTAGTTATTTCTTAAACAGAATTTTAAATGTAAATCAAAATGTAGAATCTGAAAGGTAGCATTATATAAAATTAATGGGAATTGAATTGTATACATGAGTGGGTTCTTATTATTTATAAAGGGCACAGTCTAGAAAATACTGGTGAAATATTTAAAATTTTCTCTGTTTTCCGTATTCCAGATAACAGTCCCTTCCCCTCGTCCATTCCGCACGCTTTCCAGATTAATTTTAACAGTTTGTACACGACCCTCTGCGAGCAGCAGACGTCTGATCAGGCAACCCTGCTGTTGTATACCTTGCTCCATCAGAACAGTAACATTAGGACGTACATGTTGGCTCGCACGGATATGGAAAACCTTGTGAGTATCATGCTGAACATTTCATAGGATCCCGTATGTGGAAGAATCATTTCTTTTCCCCTCTGGGGAAGCGTGTTTGCTCGGTTGCTACAAGGTGATGGTTGAGGAAGAGCGGGGAGATGTCACCTGGTAGGCACAGGTAGAGCTGGGCACGTAGAGATGGCACCGCAGAGCGGAGAGGCACCACAGCTGGCAGCCAGAGGGTGGTCCCCTCCACACTGGTTTTTACAGGTTGGCAGCGGGATTCATGAGGTATTTGGTAGCCTTTTTTTTTAGTGTTAAAGATAAAATACTGAGTAGCGTGGGATATTAAAATTCATTTGAAGAGCCTATTCCATGTCAAAGTGACAGTGAGGACAAATAACATAATGAAGGAACCTGACTCCATACCAGCTGCATGTGAAAAACATGGGCTTAAATAGCCAATCAGGTGTGACGGTATTCTGCCTACGTGAGTGAAAACGTATCCCGAGAAGGCCTGTTTACTGATGGGTAGGTTTTGAGCACAGAGACAATTCTGAGTAAGAGGTACCCTAAGGGAAATGGTAACAATAAGCAGAAAGCTTGTGACATCACCTGTTCTGGAAAGTTCTGTGGTATAGAGGTTGGTCTATAAGGTGATGCAGGGATGACCTGGCCAGTGTGGCTCCATTGTTTGGAGTGTCATCCTGTACACCCAAAGGTGGCGGGTTCGATTCCCAGTCAGGGCACATAGCCAGGTTATGGGTTCGAGCCTTAGCTGGGGCACATATGGGAGGCAACCAATAGTTTCTCTCTGTCTCTCTCTCCCTCACTTTCTCTAAGATCATTTTTAAAAACGATGCAGCAGCAGCTGTGTGTATATGACACACTAGTGAAAAGTTAAAAGGTTTTGTTTACTTGGGAGGGTGGAGTAGGGCTTTTGCATGTGTTTTTTTTTGTTTGTTTTTACATTTATTGTATAGATCACTTCGATAACGTCTCATCTGCTGTCTCTCTCTGTCCGTTAGCCTTTCTTCTGTAGTAAGTACCTCTCGAAGCTCTGATTAGAAAATGCGTTATGGCTAGAGAATTCATCGTGCTGATCTGATTTTTGTCGGTTAGCACCTCTTTTACTGTACAGTCTTTGTTAGTAGAAGGCAGTGTGGGACACATTACCGTGTTCCTGAGAACACTTTATTGCGTGTAAGTTCCTCGCAGGCTGGAGGCAGACCTGCCTCTGTTCAGGGTCCGAGCTGACTGAGAACCTAAGCGGTCTCTGCAAACCCACCCTCCGTGTGTCAGCTGGCCGACTCGCGGGTGATTCCTCTGCTGGCGTCTTAGCTATTCACGTGGAAAGTACTTTCGGTCACAGATGGTTTGTGTGTCTTTTTCTCTAAAGAAAAATAGGTAACGATGAAGTTAAGCAAAGGGTAGATAATAAAGGTATAAAAGCTTAAGACACTGGTTTCATAATAAAGTAATAGAAGTATAAAGTGAAATTTCTATCCCCTAGGTTTTACCAATTCTTGAGATTCTGTATCATGTTGAAGAAAGAAACTCCCACCACGTGTATATGGCGCTTATAATATTGTTGATCCTCACCGAAGATGACGGCTTCAATAGATCCATTCACGAAGTGGTAAGCCCACTGTTTTGATTAGAATTTGAGGCACAGAACTGACATGTCCCCCTATACATTTTACCGAGGCTTAGCGTTTCTTCCTTCCTTTCCTCCCGGCAGCTGTTTCTGAGGGAACCTGACTTAGAAACCACCTGTGAACCATTTCTCAAACGTGTTTGTTCTTTTCTGAAGGACTATTAGCCACCATTAAACACGCTCTCAAAATGGCTTCTTTAGTAATTGAAGCAAATGTTTTTGTTGCCACTGGTTTCATTTTTCTTCTTCATTCTATGTCCATTTTTCAGTTGAGACAGAAATTGTCCCAACAGGTGTGCTCCCTGTGTGCAGAATGAGTGAGGGAATATGGGATGAAGGGAAGAAGACAGAGAGCAGTTGTTTTCTCTTTTAAAAGACGGCGTGATGTGCCCAGCGGGCATGGCTCAGGGCTCGAGCTTGGACCTGTGAGCCAGGAGCTCACAGTTCGAGTCTCTGTCAGGGCACGTGCCCAGGCTTGGGGCTCAGTCCCCATTTGGGAGGGGGCAGGAGGCAGCCGATCAACAAATCTCTTTCATCATTGATGTTTCTCTCTATATATCCCTCTCCCTTCTTCTCTGAAATCAATTATATATATAAAATTCATGATAAACAGAAAAAAAGACAGTGTAATATAATTTTAATCTTTAAATGTTAGTCCTGCTGATGAATTACATTCCCAAACTGATTTTTATCTTCTTTTTGGTATTTTTTTTTATAACATTGAAAATGTTTGTGTGTTAAAACATATAGAAGTAGTAGGTTTTTTTAAATTTTATTTTTTGGTTATAGCCGACACAATATTTTGTTAGTTTCAGATGTACAACAGTGATTAGACACTTAAATTCCTTATGAAGTGATCTCCAGGAGAAGTCTAGAACCCCCTGCACCATACATGGTTATTACAATACTAGAGGCTCAGTGCACGGGTTCATGAACATTGAAAGTAAATTAATTAGAAGGTGGCCGGTGGGGGTCCTTCGGCCTGGCCAGCGGGGATCGGGCCAAAACCGGCAGTCTGACATCCCCCAGAGGGGTCCTGGAGTGCGAGAGGGCACTCTGCCAAGTCACTGTCGCTCAGCAGCTCCTGTGTTGAGTGCCTGCCCCCTGGTGGTCAGTGTGTGTGTCATAGAGCCAGTTGGCTGGTTGCTTAGGCTTTTATATATAGAGATTATTGACTCTATTCTCTATGCTGTACTTTACATCCTTGTGACTATTTTTGTACCAGGCAGTTTGTATGGAAGTACTAGGTTCCCATGAAAAATAGTGCACCCCGTGTCCACCCATTTTCTCTCTCTCTCTCTCTCTCTCTCTCTCTCTCTCTCTCTCTCTCTCTCTCTCTGTTACCCATGTTACAAATCTATGGTGAAACTGTGCCCACTTAAATTAGAAAACAGTTCTTGCTTCCTGAGGCCTGGAGGTGAGCTGCCTGCTCTGAGTAGACAGAACAGAACACAGAGACATCTGTTCTTGAAGATCTTGGCTGTTGCATTCCTGGCCTCCTGAACACAGCCTGGAGCTTTCTGCGGTTGGGGAGCTCTACTTCTCAAGATCATGTTCGCTTCCAGACTGCTGAACTCTGACCCTTTTCTCTCCGTCTTGTTCTATGTGTGCCATACCTCCCTTTGTCTGCTCATGACAACCTCCTGTCTTCCAGACTTGATTCTTTTCTTTCCTTTATATTTAAGAAGCAAGGGGGGAAGGAGAAGTAAACACATCAGCAGTTTGGCTATCTTGTGCTCAAAGTCTCACAATTCACTTTTACTAGCATATACTGTTTAACTCGGGGCATAGCCATGGTTTATCCGAAATTACCAGGTGTACCGGTTAATACTGCGGACTTTGTAATAAAAGAAAACACGATAATTTCACGAGAAACATCAAAGTACTTTATTCAAAGCAATATCCATCGCTAGCTACACATTTCCCCATCTTTCAGGTAATTTGTGGAGACCGTCCCAATAGAACTTTTTTGTTTTGAGGCAAACCATTCAGAGACCCATTTTTCCACTTCTTTGTATGTTTTGAAGTGCTGCTCAGAAAGTGCCTGTGCCATCGGTTGGAACAAGTTGTCATCTTGAAGGAGCAAGTTCTGATGAAAATGGCGGGTGGGTTAATACTTCCCAGGCAAGATCTTTTAATGTGTCTTCTTAACTTGATTTTGAAGTGTGTGATGGTGCGTCATCTGAAGCAAAATTACTTTGCCCTGTCTTTTGGAACATTCTGGTCATTTCACGATCAAAGCATAAAATAAATTGATTAGTTGTTGTTGGTAGCGATTAGTATTAACCATTTCACCTGGTTTTAGAAGCTCATCATACACCACACCTTCCTGATTGCACCAGACACAGACGACTGTCTTCTTTCCAAAGCAATTTGGCCTTGCAGCCGATGTTGATGGTTGACCTGGATCAACCCATGATTTTGTGCATTTGGGATTCTCAAAATAAATCTACTTTTCATCGCCAGTCACAATTCGCTGCAAAAAAGACTCTCTTTTGTGCAGTTGAAGCAACATTTTACTGATGACTTTTTGGTTTTCCATTTGTCTTTCGTTCAGTTGATGTGGCACCCATTTTCCTTCCTTTAACATCTTTCCCATTGCTTGTAAATGATCAGAAATTGTTTGCTGAGCAAAGTTTAATCTGTCTGCAAGTTGTTTTTGAGTTTGACATACATCCTCATCCAATAATGCTTGTAAATGTTGGTCTTCAGACTTTTTTGGTTGACCTGGACATTCTTTGTCTTTCACATAGAAATCATCACTTTTAAAGCATTTAAACCAGGGTTCACAACTATTTTGAGATAGAGCATGTTCACCATAAGCTTCCTGAAGTATATGATAACTTTCAGCAGCACTTTTCTTCAAAATAAAGTGATGAATTAAAACTTTCCGCAAATGCTTTTTTTTTTTAGCATGAAATTTGACATTTTTAAGCGTAAAAATATCTATGATGTTAGCACCTTCAGCACTTTCTACTTACTCCAGATATTGGCTAGTGAACCACTCCACTGTGGGTGATTTTGTTCCCAAGGACATTGACAATGTCTGGAGTAAGAAAGTGCAAAAGTTGGCTAGCTGAACCCTAACTCTACTAGCGTATTCATATTGACATACGAAGTTTTGAAGCTTGCTGTCAATACAACAAAATAGCGTACATATCAAATCGCATATATATCAACATACGTATAACTCCATCTATTGAAAAAAAAATCCGCATTATTAACCAGCACACCTGGTATATAGACACGGACAGCCCTTTTTCCCTAAGTCATTCATGTTAACTTAAACTTTTCTTCCCCATTACAGATATTAAAAAATATTACTTGGTACTCAGAACGGGTTTTAACAGAAATTTCCCTGGGGAGTCTCCTAATACTGGTCGTAATAAGAACCATTCAGTACAACATGACCAGGACAAGAGTAAGTATTCCAAAGCTGCTTTATTCTCTATTTGCATATAGTGCAGTTAAGACTGTACAGTGGTTGAAAGCACTCTGACTATTGAGAGTGCCAATATGCTCATGAAGTACAGTAGAAAAATACAGATCAGCATATAGTCACTGTATTACATCATCCTGAGGTACTATATTTAGTATCTACTTCTTAATATTTGATAGACTGCATGATTAGAGACATTTTACATGAGATCGAAAGCAAGCAGTGGAGCATATTTAAATAAAAGACACTGTACATCTTTGCTGGACTGAGAAAACTGATTTGCCTTTTAAAAGCAACAGCAAACTAAGAAGATACGAGTAGAAGAAAAATGAATTCAGTTGCGGGGAAGAAAGGACGCTTTTGAAGAGTAAAGGGGAAATTTCAACTGGATTGTATTGTAGTATTTGGGGGCAGATTTCAGTTCCGGTCAATAGAGAAGCCATATACAGAATTCATAACTCAGAGGCATGATCAAGTTTACTGACCTGTTTTCAATTACTTCCTCTGAGAGGCAAACGGAGATACATGTTCAGAATGTTCTATCTGCAACTCTAGAGCCAGATGTGTGTGCGAAGGGAGAACGTTTTGACTTTAGAAAGATAATTATGGAGCAGATGCCTGCTCTATGTAGCATTAGGTCTGGAGCAGCACGCTGTAATTAAACATTAATATCTCTGCAGCGGAGCACTTCAGCATTCAGCAGGCAGGGGAATGAGAACCACAGAGAGCATCCTGCTCCTTTTGCCAGATGTTGCTTCCAGATGCGTGGTGAAAGCACTTTGAACTTTCAGGGCTTTGTCGGTTTTGGGGATTAGGGAAGAGGGATGGTGGACCTGAGCTTTCAACAATCAGTGAAAATCGAGTTTACATTTGCTTCTAATTAGCCTTGCTTACAACGCCGAGCAAACGTGATGAATGTTTTCAACTCGCTGTTTTCTGACAGGACAAGTACCTTCACACAAATTGTTTGGCAGCGCTAGCCAATATGTCAGCCCAGTTCCGCTCCCTCCATCAGTACGCCGCCCAGAGGATCATCAGGTAACTGTGAGCTTTAAAGGAGTGCTGGCCTTTGTTTTCTGGCTGTCTTCTGGAAAAGGACGGGAGGATGTTCCCTTCGTAAATGTCAGCTGCGAGAGCATCACGTTTCACACGTAATTTTCAGCCCCCGTTTGGTCGCAAATACCTGGTTCTCCTCTGTTACTAACCTAACTTTGCAATCAGAATTAACTGTATTCACTTTCAACCATTTTATAAACCTGGTTTTAAGCTTTGTGTATTAGCTTTTTTTAAAAATACGTGTTTTTATTGAAACATCAATGATGTGAGAGAATCATTTATCGGCTGCCTCCTTCACACCCCCTACTGAGGATGGAGCCTGCATCCTAGGCATGTGCATTTGACTGGAATTGAACCTGGGACCCTTCAGTCCACAGTCCAACGCTCTATCCACTGAACCAAACTAGCAAGGGATATAATAGCTTTTTAAGAGACACAGGTCTATTTCTTAGTAATGCGAAATACATTTTAATTAACGTATTTATTGAGCTTTTTATAGAGCATCACACTTCCCTTCTGAGGAGTTACTTGTGTGTGTTTGTCTTGTAGAATTCTTTTTATACCGTACTAGTGACCTGGTGCACGAAATTTGTGCACATTAAAAGGGGTTTAATTAGAGGAAATAATTTAATATTGTTATTTGCCCTTTATAATAAAATGTCAGAGATGAAAGAAAATTAGTAAAATGTATATGAAACCCTTTCTCTTGTCAAGAGTCTGGGGCTCACCAAGGGACCCAGAGTCAAGTCCCCGCCCACCCACATGCACCTCAAAATCGCGTGAGACCCAGACCCAGCTGGCCCCCTACTCCTGCATTGGATTAGATCCAGACCCAGCCAGTCCCCCCCTTGTCAAGCTCTGCTGGGTAGGGGGTGTAGCCTCAGGTCCCTGTCCTAGCACTAGGATGGGGGCTCTGCCTGAAGTCCCCTCTCAAGCCCCACAGGGGTGGGGGAGGACGTAGTCTCAGTTCCCTACTGAGTGCTCGTTAAGGTTCCTTATGGGAACTTGGCCTCAGCTGTGGGTGCAGCCATCTTTGTGATGGAGTGATGGTCAATTAGCATATTCTCTCTTTATTAGATAGGGTTAGTTTCCTATTGCTGCCACAAAGTACAGTGGTACTGCGAGATACCAGTGCCCTAACATACGAGATTTTTGAGATATGAGCCATGGAGCGAGCGATTTTTGCTTTGAAATACGAGCAACATTTGAGATAGGAGTAATTGTGCGGATGGGCCAGCCGCACACGACCCACCAGTTTACCACGACTCGAGCATCTCATAGTTTCCCACGCCTCAAGGTTATGGAACGAATTAAACTCGTATCTTGAGGTACCGCTGTAGTGACTTAAAACAACACAAATTCGTTCTAACCTTCTGTAGTTTAGAAGTTCACACAGGTCCCCTGGGCTCAAATCACGCTGTCAGCAGGGCTGGAACCCTCAGTGGTTGCTCTGGAGGAGAAGGTCTCCTCGCCTTTCCCGCTGCCAGAAGCTGCCCACCTTCCTTGGCTCCTGAGCCCTCCCGCCATCTGCAGAGCCCCAGCGGGAGGTGGTGGGTCCCCCTCACATCCCCTCTCCTACCGTGAGGACTCTTCTCACTGCCTGGGCCCCCCACATCTCCCAGGAGAGTCTGCCCATCTCAAGGTCTTAACTGAATCACAACCGCTAAGCCCCTTGCCATGTAAGGTGACATACTCACAGGTTCAGGGCTAGAGTGTTCAGTCTGAAAATGCCAGACAAACTGGTCTAGAACTTAACATTCTTATAAAATATATGACGCGAGATTAAGTAAAAATTGTCTAGCTGTAAGAGTTGGAAAAAATGCAAATAAAGCACTGTGCCCAGTTTTCTGTCTGTGATGACTTTAGATTTGTGACTTGAGAATATTGTGATCACGTTTAGCATCAGTAAGGAGCAGCAACTGTAACTTTATTTAATGGAGTTGTGTTTAGTTATAAAATTTCCTGCCCTCAAGTAGCTCGTACCTGAGTAGTGGAGATATGACAAGCACCAACATATATTATATACAACAGACCGTCGTAAATATTAGAACGAAAGGAAAGTCCCTGTGGGAGTGGTGGTTCAGGGAATAGCAAGATCACCTCTCACTGAGAAATGAGCGAGGAAAACCGAGGGAGACGGCCTGAGAGGAGAGCATCGCCTGAGAGGAGAGCATCGCCACAGCGAACCAACTGAAGCCAGAGGGGGCGGGTTTGTGTTTAGGAATAACCTCTCCCATTCATTTCAGCCTGTGCGGGCCGGTGGGAGAGAAACCTCAGAACCAGATCACAGGTTAGGATAATGAAAGCAGTAGAGAGGAAAGAAGGTCTGATTTTTATTAACTACGGAATAAAAAAGTGTGAATGAGTGAATTGTAAGTGATTTAGAAAGTAATTTAGAGTCATCATCTGCAACAGAGACGGTGTTAGCATGCCCTGCTGGGGGACGCGCAGTCCTGTGAGGGGCCCTGTGCTGCCCGCGCTGGTCCAGGGGCACAGGGGTGCGGACAGAGGACCAGAGCTCCGCATCACCCAGGATTTCCTGTTAGAAAGGCAGTGTGTCATCTCTCTACCCCCCTCTGTCCCCCCCAATCTTCACCCCCTGACTCAGCTCTTCATTCTCACAGTCCCCACATGATCTGTACATCAGTCTGGAAAGCACTTTGAATGTGGCCTGGAAATCAAGCTCTCTTTCTTAGAAAACACTCGTCGCGAATTGGAAACGGGGCCCGGCGTGTTTGCGTCGCGAGGAAACTCATGCTGTGCTAAGTGTTTGTGTTTAGGAAACAGGACTGTAAAGTCTGTGAGGGCTGGATGCACAGCAAACACTGCTCAGACGCACAGACTTATCCTAGCGGCGAGCCAGTTCAGCAGATGCTCCGGTGATTCTTTCCAGTGAGAAGTCATCCATTCCCATAGACGCTTTCTAAATCTTCTTGCAGGAAGAGACATGCAGTTTTGTGTCTGCAGTAGCAGCACTTAGAAGAGCCAATATTTCACGTGATCTTTACCAAAATGCAAACCAGCGTGCTTCATCGCTGGAAAATAGGATGTGAATAAAGCTTTTCAAACCTTTTTAGCTGGATATAAACGTAAGGAGTGATTTCATATGGCGTCTAAGCTGCTGTTTTATACTTAATGACAGCGTGTCTTCCACAAATTTGGTTTTCTAGAAAAATCACAAACATGATTTGGGTTTTGCTCCTCTGTGAAGACTCAGGCTCTGCTATCAGCATGGATATTTGATAGCGTTATTCGGGACGAGGCTGTTAATCAGTGTCGGACATGTGTAAGAAGTAGCTGTGTGTCAGGCATTGCTGTGGGCTACAAGGATGTCATCACTTGCCGCCCTGGAGACTTCTCCTCTGTGCTGTCCCCGCTGTGGCTCCTTCCCCAGCTCCTCCCTCACATTGGGCTTAACAGATACGTTCTCTCATCTCGCACCCTGAATTGTTTTTTCTCTCCGCTCAGTGTTCCTGGGAGTTCCCATTTATGCCCGTGGCTTCGCCTCGGTGCACTTGTGTGACATAATCCCGGTCTTTCTCTCTGTGTCCGGAGGCCGGCAGCAGAGCAGAGTGGCTCGGAGCACAGGCCGAGTTGAGATGGCAGCTCCAAAACCTGCAGCTGCGGGATCTTACAGTTCTTTCACTTCTCCAGGCGGCAGTTTCCCCATCCGTAAGGCTGATGACAGCAGTTACTGTCTTATCGCAGTGGACACGGTGAGGGTTAGCTGAGTTAATACTTGTAAAGGGCCTGACACACAGTGTGTACTGTAACTGTTGGCTAGCTGAGCCCTAACGCTACTAACCTCATTACCTGGATATTATTCTTACCTCAGACTTTTATTCTGTTTAAAACTATACTTACTTCTTAAACATCTTCTTCCTTTTCAATTTCCTGTCCTAAGTCATGACCCTCAGTGCAGCCACCGAAATTGCCAAACTAAGTAATTTCCTACTATTTCTCCCTTCCCCTCAAACGCCGTGTCCAGTTGTGCCCAGGGATCCTGTCTAGCTCTACCGTTGTAATGTGCTTTTTTTTTTTTAATATATTTTATTGATTTTTCACAGAGAGGAAGGGAGAGAGATAGAAAGTCAGAAACATCAATGAGAGAGAGACATCCATCAGCCGCCCTCCTGCACGCCCCACAGTGGAGATGTGCCCGCAACCAAGGTACATGCCCCCAACCGGAATCGAACCCGGGACCTTTCAGTCCGCAAGCCGATGCTCTATCCATGGAGCCAAACCGGTCTCAGCTGTAATGTGCTTTGATACTCTCTTTTCTGTCTCCGCTGTCGCTGTCTTGGCCCGCGTGTTCTTGATGGTCACCAAAACAGTGTCATTTGTCTGCTGGTCCCTACACAGCCCACCTCCACACTGCGGCATTCTTTTGAAAAGCGTGTCTGATCTTACTGCGCCCTGTGCTTAACATCATCCAATGGCTTCCTTCTGCTGACAGGTTAGAATTTAACTTCCTGAGGCAGAAGCTCTCCCCGTGGCTGATTCTGTCCCCCGGGGGCACTGGCAGTGTCTGCAGAAAGTTTTCATGGGTTGTTTTTGTTGTCATTGCTACAAGGCAGGAGGGTGCTACTGACATCTAGTGGGTAGAGGCCGGGCGTGTTGCTAAACATCTCACGCACAGGACAACAAACGGTGATGCAGCCCAAATGTCCCTGGTGCGGAGACTGGGGAACCCTGCCTGAGAGTGACAGGATGTGGGCCCTGCCCTCTGCTCTTCGTCGTCAGTTACTACCTCTACTCACTGCGCTGTCCTTACTGAGCGGGTGCAGTTCCCTGCTCTGCACAGCTGCGCTCCTGTGTCTAGACCAGTGGTTCTCAACCTTCCTAAGGCCACGACCCTTTAAGACAGCTCCTCATGGGGTGGTGACCCCCAACCATAACATTATTTCCGTTGCTACTTCATCACTGTCATTTTGCTACTGTTAATGAATTGTAATGTAAATATCTGATAGGCAGGATGTATTTCATTGTTACAAATTGAACATAAAGCATAGTGATTAATCACAAAAACAATATATAATTATATGTTGTGAAATATTTATTTCTAATTACAAATAAATGAAATTTTGTCTTGAATCATGGTATAGCATGGGTAACAGTCTTCATATGACAACAGTAAACTACATTGCTACCCTTTGTTACACCGAGGGGCGGTGTGTTGGTTCCTAAGACCATGGGAAATAGGTGTTTTCTGCTGGTCTTAGGCGACCCCTGTGAAAGGGTCTTTCGACCCCCAAAGGGGTCTCGACCCACAGGTTGAGAACCGCTGCTCTAGAGGAAGGCACCGTCTCTGGTTTCTGCATCTGTTTCCCAGGTGCGTGAAGAGAGTTAGAACCCAGCGCTGCGAGGCCTCGGCTCCCAGGACGTGCAGCAACACGCAAGGCCCGTGGGGAGCTGTCTTTGCCCAGTGCGTTTCCGTTGCCACTCTGTCACTTGGTAGCTGGGGATACCGCTCTCGGCCTTATCCCCCTTGCTAATGCATTGGATTTAGGTGTCTTAGAGGCTTCACTAGTGTCTGTCCACATAACGAATCTCCTGCTCAGGGGTCAGCATCATTGATGCAGCCATTAAGGCCTGTGTCTGAGCGGCTTGGATATCACCAGAATATATATATTTTATTTTTTTTTTAAATGTATTTTTATTGATTTTTCACAGAGAGGAAGGGAGAGGGATAGAAAGTCAGAAACATCAATGAGAGAGAGACATCGATCAGCCGCCTCCTGCACACCCCACACTGGAGATGTGCCCGCAAGCAAGGCACATGCCCCCGACCAGAATCGAACCCGGGACCCTTCAGTCCGCAGGCCGACACTCTATCCACTGAGCCAAACCAGTCTCGGCAGAGTATTTTTGTTTGAAACACAAATCACTCAATGATAGGCGGGGAAGGGCCTGTAGAGAACATGGAAGACGGGCGTGCACGTTGTGCGTGTGGAAATACTGAGACCTGGGGTTGTCAAGGGGCCAGGCCAGTGCACGCTGTCTCCCAGCTCCCGGTGTGCAGTTCCTTCCAGAGCAAAAGAGAGAAGGGGCGTGGGCTCCCCACCCCCGCCGTTTCGCAGAACGGTGAGACCTGATCTGTTAGAGAACGCTAAGGCCGGGAAGAGAAGGAAGGGGCTGGAGCAAAGGCGTTGCCTTCCTGATGAGTTCGTTGTGCCTGCTCCGTGTCTCTGTACGAGGCACCTTTTGCAAGACAGACCAGGGTGTGGTCGCGGAGAACGGGAGTACACAGAAAGGGAAAGAGGTTGGGAATGATTCACCTGTCCAATGTAAACACACGCAGAAGCAGATGTACCAGGGACAGGGACAAACAAGGGAAGAGAACACTCCCTGAGGAGAGAGGAAAGGGCCTGGGGAAAGGTAGCTGCTGGAAAGCTCCATAAAGAACCTCCAGATCAGAAATGTTGATGAGTGTGCTGAGCATGTGACATGTGTTTGTTCATTTAATATGCCTCGGCTTCTTTTATAAAATAGGGGTATCCTCTTACATCTCTTTATGGCAGAGCCGACATTGATAAATAGTGAGAAACAGAAACAGATGCCAGCCACTTTAAACCCAAATTCTGTTACAAGTGAGTGAGTGTCCGCTGAGGAGAGTTTTCTCAGTCTTCTAGGATCACCCCAGTGCTCCTCAGACCACAGAGGTCCCGTGGCCTCTAAGCTCTTTTTATAATAAGACATCTGCCATTTTCCTGTGCTGACATGCGCGACAGTGTTGTAAAAGCAAAGTTGGGGTAAAACTGCTGGTGCCTTAGCGTAAATCAAGTCAGTGGCGCCAAACTGTGTTTTCAGCAACCATACACTTGCGGTGAAAAAAGCCACTTTGATTTAAGAATGTTCTTGATGAAGAAAGAAAAAGATGTTCTTGATGAAATAGGAGAAATGATTAGTTGTGATTGATCTTAATCTGTAGTATTTTGTGTGATAGAACTGGAAGGTCATATAAAGCCCTTCCATTGCATCTTAAACTACAGTGATGGTGTGGAGAAAAAGCGCATGTGCAGTTGAGTTGAGGGCTTTTGTGGAATGCCATTTCTATGTAAAGGAAAGAGTGACCTGACAGTCTGTGGTTATATCAGGTCTTGCCAGACATTTTCTTGAAAATAACGTGAACCTATCACTTCAAAGAAAACAACTAGTGTTAGTTGCCAGGGTGAAATTGGAGCTTATAAGCAAAAATTAGAATTTTAAAAATTATGCATTGGCACCATGAGTTTGACATCTTCCCAATAATTGAAGACTTTTGCAATAAGATTGATAAAGACATTAATGCCCTAACTGGTTTGGCTCAGTGGATAGAGCGTTGACCAGCAGACTCAAGGGTCCCAGGTTCGATTCCGGTCAAGGGCATGTATCTTGGTTGTGGGCACATCCCCAGTAGGAGGTGTGCAGGAGGCAGCTGATCGATGTTTCTCTCCCATAGATGTTTATACCTCTCTATCCCTCTTCCTTCCTCTCTGTAACAAATCAATAAAATACATTTTAAAAAATAAAGACATTAATAAGTGTGGGATATTTTGGATAGTGTATGATGACCAATGCATGTTTGTCAACATTTGGAAAATCTTTATAAATCTTAATTCAGCAAATCAGTATTTTTCAAATGACCAAAGCATGAAGTTACAAAATTGGGCACGGGTGAAAAGATTCATAAAAAGTACAAAATAGACCAATGGATCTTAATGCAACAGACTGAAAGAGGGTTTCCAATTCCACATTTTAACTGATCTAGGAAACTAGCACTTGAGCTTTTTTGTTCTATCAAAGAAGCTCTACCATTTTCTGTAAAGGACATTAAAACATCCTTTTTAAAGTACAGTGGTACCTCGAGATATGAGTGCCCTAACATACGAGATTTTTGAGATACGAGCCGTCGAGCGAGCGATTTTTGCTTTGAAATACGAGCAACATTTGAGATAGGAGTAATTGTGCGGATCGGCCGGCTGCACACGACCCACCAGTTTACTGAGACTCGAGCATCTCATAGTTTCCCACGCCTCAAGGTTACGGAACGAATTAAACTCATATCTCGAGGTGCCACTGTACACATATTACTGGGGCTACATTTTCCTCATGTGCTTCAACTAAAACAAGATCGACGTAAGCAGGAATGAGAATCTGTTTCCGGTGAAGCCAGACAGTATAGAGATTGCAGAAATAGAAAATAATGCTGCTCGTCTGACATTTTTAATTTTGTTTTGGGCAGGAGTTATTTTTCATTGAGTATTATTTATGTGAACGTGATGTTCATTAGTATGTTTACATGAATTAAGTATTTTAGATTTTCTCAGCTTTATTTCTACAATAGATAATGTTTATACTTTTAATCCATATATTAAAACGTTTTTTGTGCGCCTCGGTTTTTTTTTTTAAGAGTCTAACTGGTCCCTGAGATTAGAACCACTGCTGTAATGCCTGGTTAGGGGGTGGGGTAGAAATAGTGAATGTGAGTGTGTGTGTGTGTGTGTGTGTGTGTGTGTGTATTACAAAATTTACTGTATATACCTTTAAATATCTACTGTTTCTGAATTAATTATACCCTCACTTCCTCCCATCAATATAATCAATAGTTAGGTATGTTTGTATTATTCATGCTTCCATTTAATAAATATTTATCGAGAACACAGTTATCAGGGGTTGGAAGAAAAGGGGATATACAGGACTCTATAAATAATGGTCTTTATCTTTTAAAGTCATAAGCGGGGCATGTTACTAAATTGTCTTAGAAGTTCATTGCTCGTCTTGCCGGAGTGTGGCTGTAAAACGGATTGGTTCTGGCCGTCCATTGCTGTGTAACAGACCACCCCAACCTCAGTGGCCGAAAGCAGCGATTTATAATGATCTCGCGGTGCTGTGGATCGATCGCCCACCTGAGCGCAGCCACCGGAGGTCTCACACGCTTGCAGTCAGGCTGCAGCGGGGCCGGAGGTCCTGGGAGACCAGCCTCAGGACAGTGGGTGCCAGCTGTCAGCTGAGTTCCCGGGAGGGATGCTCCCCAAAGGGATACTCAAGAGTGACAGAAATTGTTTCTTATGGCCCAGCTCAGCCCTCCCAGAGCATTGCTTTCACCACATTTTAGTGGTCAAAATCGGGTCAGAGGATCAGCGCAGATTCAAGAGAAAGGACCACAAAAGGACATCCACGCTGGAGGCGTGGTTCATTGTGAGTATCTTAGGGTACCGACTGGTTGCCACAAGACGGTCCAAGACTACCGAATTGTGCCACAGTTATTACACTTTAGAGCAGGAGAATGAACAATTACTTTCATTTTAAAATTCTAGGCTTAAGCCAAGACTGGTTTGGCTCAGTGGATAGAGTGTCGGCCTGCGGACTGAAAGGTCCCAGGTTCAATTCTGGTCAAGGGCATGTACCCTGGTTGTGGGCACATCCTCAATGGGGGGCATGCAGGAGGCAGCTGACAGATGTCTCTCTCTCATCGATGTTTCTGACTTTTGTCCCTCCCCCTTCCTCTCTGTAAAAAAATTCTAGGCTTAAGAGAAACATCTAGATTTCTACGAGTATTCAAAAAAGAAAATCCAGCCAAATCTATTCAAATGCTGTCTTTCTTGTGTTTAGTTTACATGTGACATGAAAGTCCTCTCTCATGACTTCTGTCTGTATTCAGTTTCTGTTCAGGAGGAAATGCCCACTTTGCAGGAACGGTGTGTTTACTGTCACAGGTGGGCAGAGCCCTGCCCTGTGAATGCCTGTGTTGCTGCACTTGCTGGTCACCGGGTGGCTGGTACCGACCAGGTCTGGTCTTTGGGCTGAGAACATGGAGGGCTATGTTATCCTGTGCTGTGACTGGCCGGGTGTTCAGCCTGACGCCGGCGTCCCCAGTTCTCTGCGAGAGGTTAGGGGCAGCATTCCGCTTGGAGGCGGAGCTTGGAGATGCTCGGAAGTGGCATTTATACAGCCATCCTGCCGCCTCCCTCTGATTGATGTATGTGCCATGGCTAGAGATGTGCTGGAGGAAATCTGATGGGTGGGGGAGGATGGGGAGGGCTTTAGCTCAAGCTCCCCTTGGGGGTGCTGTTGCACTATAAACATCTAAACGAAGCATCTTTTAGGTCAGTGGTTCTCAACCTTCCTAATGCCACGTCCCTTTAATGCAGTTCCTCATGTTGTGGTGACCCCCAACCATAAAATTATTTTCGTTATGGTTGGGTGTCACCACTACATGAGGAACTGCATTAAAGGGACGTGGCATTAGGAAGGCTGAGAACCACTGTTTTAGGGGCCCTCCCGCTTTTCCAGCAAACTTTGTGTTGCATACCGAAGGTGCGCCAGGCCCTGTGCTCGGCTTAGGGGAACTGATAAGACGCCGTTTGTGTCTCATAGTTTAATCCTGACTGTTCGCTTTTCTGGCATTCATTCAAAAGAAAAAAATAATACCTCATTGAGTTCAAGCCAGTCTCGCAGCTGCCTGTAAACACCCCGAGGGTATGGGAGTGAGTGTGTGTGTCAGATGAGAAAACGCCGTCCGTGTGGTTGCACGTGGTTATGTGGAAACAGAGACTCTCAAACTTTGCCAATGGGAGTAAAATCAGTACAAGTCCCGTAAAGAACAATGTGGCAATGCTCGTATCCATCCAAATTCCAAGTCCATGACCCAGCAGTCATACCTGCATTTGTGCAAAACGACAATGTGCCGGTTTATTTTGGCAGTGTTTTTTAATAAAAGCAAATAGTTATTAGGAACAACTCGAGTATCTATCCGTAGACTTATTGAAATAAACATGATATACATCCAATGGACAGTGCAACTGTAAAAAAGAGTAAGGGTATAGAAGGCTCGTCAAGGTATTTATATGAAGAAAGCAAGGCACAGAGTAGTATGTGTAATGTCTGGGTAGTGTAAGTAAGGGGATAAATATATGTTTGCATTTGTCCTTATTTATACATAAAACTATGATAAACGCACACAAAAGTGTTAGAAGTGGTTAAGGGGTGAGAGGAAAGCAGGAATTTCCACTGGACCGCATATGCTTCTCTCTGATGATCAGTGAGGTCAGGGATCTTTATCATTCATGAATGTATCCCAATTACCTATAGCCATTTCTGTACAAAAAATATTTGTAGCCCTAGATGATTTAGCTCAGTAGATAGAGCGTTGGCCTATGGACTGAAAGGTCACAGGTTCGATTCCAGTCAAGGGCATATACCTGGGTTTCGGCCTCGATCCCAGTAGGGGGTGTGCAGAAGGCAGCCAATCAAGGATTCTCTCTCATCATTGATGTTTCTATCTCCCTCTCCCTTCCTCTATGAAATGAATACAAACATTTAAAAATTTTGCAGAATAAATGATTATGCAGAAATTATTTTATTAAAAACCTAAGCAACATAGATTCATTAGAGAAAATACATACAAGCTTGAAGACAACCATGATGTCCACTTGAGTAATCCTTTGAGTAATGCCTTGGTATATATACTTCCAGGTGGTTTTCTATTCAGATGCATGTGTATATGTTTCAGTGAGAATAGTCTATAGCAGTGGTCAGCAAACTGGGGCTCGCAAGCCACATGCAGCTCGCGAACCGCGGTTTGCTGCTCTGTTGACTAATGAGTTTGCCGACCACCGGTCTATAGCATATATAGAAATTTTTAAGCCTTTTTATGTGTGTGTGTGTGTGTGTGTGTGTGTGTGTGTCCTATATTGAGAGCTATTTCTATAAAGGTGGTTTTAGGAAGTCATTGAACTTATTTAATAAAATTAGACATGTAAGTTGTTTGCACATATGCATATATACATACACACAGAGTTCTGGGAAGAAAATTCTGTGCATGCATGAGACACAGTGTATGGTTACTAGTGCATACTGAGTGAAATTCAGCCTCTTGCTAGCTGTGTCATCTTGGACAAGTTACCTCATCTATAAAATGTGGATATTTAGACAGTAGTTCCTGTTTCGTGGGGTTAATGTGAGGATTGAATCAGTAAAACCATGAAAACCATTTAGAACAGTGTTTGGCACATCTAGGTGTTAACTAACCGCCTCTGTCCATGGCTGGGGCATTGAAGAAAATGGCAGCCTGGTTCTGAGGACTGTTACTGTTACTGATCCTTATTTGGGAGCCTCAAAACCCTCCACAAGCATTTGCTTGTAGCCTGTCCTTTAGGTGCTGTCCTCTGCTCCCTGGCTCGCGGTCAGGAGACCCCGTGGGTAATGGGTTTGGTAAAATTTAGCACGGGGACGTGCTGCATGAGCAGCCGTAGGGGAGTTCCTCTACACAAGGAGGCAGGCAGGTTCCACTGCCCCCAGACGGCAGGGGTGTGTGCTTCTTTCTGAGCGGGCAGTCGGTCCGCTTTCTGGAAGAGCAGCCTCAGAGCGAGTGATGGGTACCCCTTGGTTCTTCTGGCCAAGTGATGTCAGCAAAGCGAAGACCCGCGTACTCGGTGTGTGCGCCTGTTCATTCGCCTCAGGCAGGAGTTCCTCGTGCCAGCCCTTCTGTAGTTGCCTTTTGGGACCGTCAGTTCCCAGTTTCCTGTTTACTTACGTTATTTTTTAAAAGGTTTCTCTTCACTTCTCATTCATTGCTAATTAGCTCAGGATTCCTTCCTGCCTGTTTCTGAATAAGCTGTCTTCTCTGCATGTTGTTTTCCTTAAAGTGGGTACACTGGACCCAACTGAAGCAGAGAAATGCTAATGACATAACTGAGAATGGCTGTTTAGGTAATTTTTGCATTTACATATTAATGGGTATTTCTCAGGCCACTCTAATGTATGGTAAAGGGAGAACCGCAAGTCCTTTCTGGTGGATTGTAAGGAAGCTTTTAGATTTTAGATTATCCCAACGTGACACCTAAAATGTGAATAAAACATTCCAGAAAAAAGGAGTAATTAAAAGTCTTTTACACGTTGTATTCCTTATATATCTAGAAATCAAATAGCTTGTGTTAAAATGAAGGTTGTTAGCTTAAAGTTAGTTTGCAGAAGTCGCCCATTTCTTATGAAGGGAAAAGGACTGTGAAGACTTCCTGGTATTATCCTATATATTAAAACCCTAATATGCAAGTTGACCAAATGGTGGAATGACCGCTTGCTATGATGCGCACTGAGCACCAGGGGGCAGGTGCTAAACACAGGACCTGTGCTCCCCCTGGTGGTCAGTGCATCCCCACAGGGGAGCACCGCTCTGCCAGAAGCCAGGCTCATACTGAGCACAGTGGCGGTGGCAGGACCCATTAGGGGATGTCCAACTGCCAGCGGAGAGTGGGCCTAAGCCGGCAGGCGGACATCCCCCACGGGGTCCTGGACTGTGACAAGGCACAGGCCAGGCTAAGGCCCCGCCCCAGTGCACAAATGTGGTATACCGGGCAGCTAGTGTGTTAATACGAAAAGGGCTGTTTTGTGGTAATTGCAAGATTTGAGCATTTTTCCAAGCCATAAGTAATTGTTTTCTTTCACAGTGATGTAGTACTTACTTGAAATTGTGCTTTTCTTACCAAACCATTTGCACCTATTTTGCTCACGTATATTGACTTTATTGTGTTCCATAAGCGGTTACTAACCCTGACTGGTCTGGACACTGGTAGTAATATAATCTTATTCTCTTTTTTTTAGCCTTTCATATAGTTCGGTCATAAAATAAGTGTTAAGAAGTTTGAGGCAACACATGATTTCTCTGTTGCAACTTATAAAGTGAACATAAGCTTTATTAACTTGAAACTAATAAGAAATAATGTTGAATATAAACTGTAATTAAAAAGTAAAATAAAAGTAAATGCATGAATGAATGAAGAAAGAAAGGAAGAAAGGAAAATAAACCTTATTACAGGTTTTTTATCATTACACATGTATAAATAGTGTTCATAGCTTAATATTTATTATGGTTAATAATTATTATTTTAATACAAATTAAAACCTCAATCAAATATAGACCATTTGTCTTAGTAAGAACTCTTCTCAGTGCAGAGTTCTTTGTGTATGACTGTCCTAACCACAATAAGAAAGTTTCACCTCCCTGTCTTTTATCATTACACATGTATGAAAAGTGTTCGTGGCTTAATATTTCACTTTAGCCTCTGTTATTCTTTAGGTGTTGATAATAATAAGGGTTTCATCAAGTTATCAGCAAAATTTAGGCTCAACTGGGAGTCACTGAAAACCCTAGTAGTTTAAAGGAGAAAGAACTGTCATTTTTCTCCAAGTAAAAGTCCATTGCACGCCCTCAAGGGCTGAGAAGCAGGCTGTGTTCCAGGAAGTCTGCATGAGTTTCCTTTAGCTGCTGTAACAAGTGTCTGTAGACGTAACTGCCCCAAACAACACAAATACATCAGCTCACCGTGTTGTGGTCAGAAATCTGGCGAGGTTCTGGTGGTTTCCCTGCTCCAGGTGTCACAGGTCCAAACTCAAGTTGTTGACCTGCTGGACTCTTGTCAGGACACTCGGAAGAATCTGCTCCCAGGTTCCTGATTGTGGCTTAATCTAGTTCCGTGTGCCCGGGGCACACAACTGGGGGCTTCTCTTAGCTCCTAAAAGCCTCTCTCTCCTCCTGGCACATGGGTTCCTACATCTCAGAGCCCAGTGGCACATCAGGTGCCTGGAATCTCTCCGATTTAGTCTTTTGCCACTTATCTCTGACTCCGGCCAGAGCAAGTTCTCTCTCTGAAGGGCTCATGTGATTAGATGGTGCCAATCTGGGTAGTTGAGGATGATCTCCCTATTTCACTAATCACATCTTCAAATTCCCTTTTGACGTTAACGTTTTCACAGGTTGCAGGGATTAGGGCGTGGGCACTTTGGGATAAACCCCTTTCACTGCACCTCCACGATCTTCCCTGTTAAGGTCACCGTCAGCATCCGAGGTCAAGCCACAGGACTGAGGAGGAGATAAGAATAAAAGGCGAGGCAAGGCACCCAGTGGCTCTTAGGGAGGTTTCCAGAGGCTGCCAAGGGATGCTTAACCCTAGTAAGTGAGGACTGAGTCCCGGGCCCGCATTTAGCAGCGCTGGAAGCTGAGAAATGTCGTTTTTAGTCACCAGGGTCATGTGTCCTGTGAAAATCTGTTGGTATGGAAATAGATCACTGGCACAGCCAACAGCCCCTGCCCCACCAAGTGCATTTTTTTCTCATCATTGGAAAAAAAAAAAAACCAACGTGGATTACAGTAGTACAACCGCCGTCATGTGGCGCGGACCAGCCCTGGTTTCTCAGGCAAATTAAGGCGCTTAGGGGCAGATTGAAGAGAAATCCTTAAATAAGCGGTGTAACTGGACACCAGCGCACACATGTCTGCATCTCGAGAGCTTCCAGCCTGATGTGTGCTATTCTTGTGTACCTGGCACGGTCCTTTTACAGACTAGATTCTGGTAAGTATTTTTGGAATGAATTAAAATATCATTAATGTGGTATTTGGAGTAAGGTCAGCTATTTCATAAAGCTATTTAAACATCAACTTTGCCGTGAAAGGTGTATTCTTGGATATTGTATTGAATATTAACTAGAGACTAGTTTTTGTATTATGCGGGCATTTAATTCCTACAACATCTAAATATTTTATCTTCTGAAAGAAATGTGAAAATGCAGTTTCGGAATAAGAAATTCATCTTCAGCCTAGTAGACTTCCTATGTGGTCCACTGTAATATGAGACAAAGTGGTACATTGTACCAAGTACTATAGGAAGGTGGGAGGGGGCGTAATTCTAACTTAGAATAAAACAGAGGCCTAGATAGATGAAGTACATGGCATTTAATCAACATCTTAAAGGATGAATAACATGTCAACAGGTAGAGGTAGGGGAATAGGGAAATCACAGTGGCACTGAAAAACATCAGCGGGCTGGCAAGGAGGAAGAATTTAGAAAAGAAGGCAGAACTGCCTGTGCTAGAAGCTTCGCTCTTCTGCATCAGGGAGCGTTTACTTCTGAAGTTTTCTGCTCCGCAGCCTCGGTCCTTTCCTGTTGGCAGAAGTAAAACCAGATACGGGCACGGTCAGTTCTAGGTGTGGCCTCTTCAAGACTCTGAGCTAGGTCCCTCTGGTGCCTGTCCCTTCTGAACATGCTCGTCCCGGTGAGACATTTTCAGGGCTGCTGAGGTCATCGGAGTTGGATCTGCCCCGCCACCAACTCAAAGGACAGATACAAATAGATGCACCCCGCCCCGCTCTTCTGCAAAATGGCCCGCCGCTGCGAATAAATAAAGGGTGTGGCGGCCATTTCCTGCGTTTCAGCGTCTCACAAAGAGCAGGGCGACTGCAGCTGCGTTCCCCTGGCCCTGGGGGAGGACTCATAGCGGAAGCCGCTCAGCGGTGGCCGCGGGCCTCTGGAGGCGCCACAGGAGAGAGCGGGGAAGCATTCAGCATTCATAGGCCCCTCCCCAGTCGAAGGTTCTAGGACTGCGTTTTGTTGGGTTCTCCTGCGGGTCCCTCAAGCCTTCGCCCTCCTCCCAGGTTCTGCATGTTGCACTTTCCCATCAGATTTCATTTGAAGAACGGATTTCACTGCTTGAAATACATGCATCCATATATGCCGACACGAATAGGTAACCAAAGTGAGAATTAGAACACACGTCTCTAATGATGGCAGAGCGAGGCTGATCTTCATGTTTCTTGAGCTTCTCAAAGGGCAGTGTATTATTCGAAGGGTTTACATCTGAAAGCTGGGCATCGTACATAAGAATCAGCATTATTTCAGTATCATTAGTGAAGTGGGTTTTAAAAACAAATCGAGAGGTCCGTTTGGTTATTTCAGCTGTGAGTTCTCTTACACAGCAGTGTCCCTTCTCCGCCGTCAACCCATGGCCTGAAAATGTAAAATGGGAAATTTCAGGAATAAACAATTCCTGTTTTAAATGGCCTGCCATTCTCAGTGGCGTGATGAAGTCTCACACTGTCCTGCTCCATTACACCGGGGGCACGAATCATCCCTCTGTCCAGCATAGCCACACTGTGTATGGTGCCTGCCCGTGAGTCACCTAGTGGCTGCATCACGTACAAAACCGACCAAAACCGCTTACGTCGTTCACCTCCCTTCCTCTTACCGTGTACAATGAGATACTTTGAGAAACCACATCCATATAGCTTTTATTATAGCATTATGAGTATTCTACTTTATTATTGTTGTTCATAATAAAACTTATGCTTAAAACTTTTACTGTGGCTAATTTATAAATTTAACTTTACCATAGGTGTGTTCATATAGAAAAAATACTGTACGTAGGGTTCAATACTACCTGCAATTTTAGGCATCTCCTGGGGATCTTGGAACAGAAGATGGGGAACTACTATATTTGAAATGTATAAACATTCTCTTTTGCCTTACGTGGATGTCTACTTGTAAGTATTGAGTTGTTCAACTTGATTCCGTTATTTCTCTATTGTTCTCTGCCTTCTACAGAATTGTATCTAACAAACAGAATGTAGATTCTTATGGCGACAATCTGTTTTATTAATTAGAAGGCGTATGTCTCAGGCTCCCAAACCAAGTATAATGAGGGTTTTGAATTAAATATTTAGTGTTTCATTGACTATTTCCTCCAACTTCCATTAAGACCTCTAGAACTAATGCTGCGCTAATAAGCCTTTTGTTTGTTTTGGGCCCGGACACATATCGATGTGGAAAGAGCTACTGGCGCAGGGCTTGGGGCGTGGTAAACTTCTCTTGATAATTTATCTCCACTTCCCTGAGGTTTATTTTGGGTGGGAAGTCGTGTTTCTGTCACTGCAGGAAACACTTCGTTTTGTTCCCTTGTGTCTGGCGGTGGGACTGTTTTGAGGGTAGTAAGAAACTTTTGATGGTAAAGTGTAAAAGTGTGCAGAGATGATAAAGGGCTTTATATTAGCGGTTCTTACTAAGACAAATAGTCTGTGTGTGAAAAGGATGTATAGAATTAAGTGTAGACTTTTAACCTCATTTTCTTCTTCCCTTGAATACAGTTGGCTTATTTGAGTAGGCCAGGCTAATGTTTCACCGGAGGCGAGTTAAGGGTTTTGTTTTATTATATACAGAACATTTCCCTTCTCGGCGTAGTTCTTTGGATTGACAAACACGTGTGCTTGTGTGTGACCATCGTCACCACAATAAGGAAGTTTCATCTCCCTGAAGAGCCCCCCCTGCACCCCCACAGTCGCCCCCTTTCAGCCATCCGAGCCCCAGTTCTTTTCTCTTCCAGATGGTCCCATAGGTGAGATCATATAATACATGGTCCTTTGAGCCTAGAAATTTACTCATGTTGTGTGTGTATGGTTCCTTTTTTATTACAGAGTGCTAGTCCATTGTGTAGATACCACAGTTTATCCATTTGCCACTTGAAGAGCATTCGAATTGTTTTCATTTAGGGGCAGTTGTGCGTAAAATGGCTGTACTTATTTGTATAGCAGATCTTATGAGCCATAACTTTTCATTTCTCTTAGGTAAATGTCTAGAACAGTGGTCGGCAAACTGCGGCTCGCGACTAATGAGTTTGCCCACCACTGGTCTAGAAGTAGTGATTTGGAGCCATATGGTCACCTCTTCCAGAGGGACTGTCAGCATTTTGCATCCCCAGAGTTCTTGTTACTCTGAATTTGTAACAGTTAGTATTGTCTTTTTGTAAAAGCCATCCTAATAGATATGTAGTGGTATCTCATTGGGCTTTTAATCCTTATTTCCCTAATTACTAGTACTTGTGAGGATCTTTTCATCTGCTCTTTTGCCATCCATATAAGTTCTTTGGTGAAATATCTATTCATACCGTTTGTCCTTATATTGGATTGTTTGTTTTTGACTTTCGAGAGTTCTTTATGTATTTTGGATACAAGTCCTTTTGCAGGTATGTGTCTTGCAAAGCCAGGTGGGGCTTGTCTTTGTAACATTATCTTTCAAAGAGCAGAAATCTTTTTTGGGGGGGCAGACCACTGTATCCATTTTTTTCTTTTCTGAATGATGCTTTTGATATCTACTTAAGAACTCTTTGCCTAACCCAAAGCCACAAAAATCTCCTTCTATGTTTTCTTCTAGAAGTTTTATAGTTTTAGACTTTACCATTAGGCCTGTAATTCATTCTGAGTTACTTTTTGTGTGGTATAAAGTATGGACCAGTGTTCATTTCTTTTGTACATGGATATGTAATTATTTCAGCAACATTTGTCAAAAAGATCATCCGTTCTCCATTGAATTTGGCTATGGTAGCCACACTGGTGGTTGACTTTTTAAAAAAGAATTTAATCGAAAGAGCAATGATGAAACTGGAAAACATTTGAACTCCTTGCCTCCTTTGTCGAGAGATTGACCTAATCCTCGTCTGTACAGAACTTTGTAAAACTCTTCCCTCGGGTTGTACCCCGAGCTTCGGCCAGTCACTGGAAGGGGACATGAGCATCCTTGCCACTCGTCTCTCCTCCAGATCCGGCTCCGATGGTGGTCTGTCTGGCGATGGTTACCATCTGAAACATAGAAGCCACAACTGCGAATGATTAAAGCCACATTTTTACCTTTATAAATCAATTTAATGTTTCAATAATAAATTACAGACATCAAAGCGGTTCTTTAGTGAAAAATGATGCTGCAAACAGCCAGAATCACTTGGATTTAAAAGAAGTCAGCACCTAGACACAGTTGAAGTGTGAAGGAAAAATTGCTCTCTTTTTTCTGGAAGATAAAAATTTGTGCAGCAGATTTTGATTATACCACGTGTACAGTAAGTCCTCACTTAACATTGTGGAAAGGTTCTGTGACTTTAAGCAAAAACTGCGTGTCCTGAAACCAGGTTTACCATAGACTAATTGATACAAATAAGAGTTAAGTTCATCTCATCAACATTATAACACAGAACATTGAATGAAGGAGCATTATTTTTCAAGTATCTGCTGTGTAAGTCTTGACATTTTAGAGACGATTAGGGCCCTTGGTTCCTTTATTTAAGTTACTAGAGGCCTAGTGCACGGAATTTGTATGCGGGTGCAGTCCCTAGGCCTGGCCAGCGATCAGAGCACGAGCGTCTGGCATGGAAGGGCAGGTCCCAACTGACCTCTGAGCCCTGGGCAGCACCTGGTCCCCCAGGCTCTCATGTGCCCTCCTCAGCCTGAGTCATTGGCCCCCGCCACTGCCGCTGGTTGTTGTCTATGGGGCGATTGGCGGGACAATTGGGCCCCCACCCGGCTCCCTTAGCTGGTCACCATCTGTGGGGCAATTGGCTGGGCGATCGGGCTGCCCGCTCACCTGCTCCACCATCCTGTCACTCATAGAGCCCACCGGGGCTGGAGCACCTTCACGGCCGCCCACTGACAGTGCCACGTCACTAATGCCCACCAGATTCCGTGCGGCCCCTGGGTGGTCAGTGCACATCATAGTGAGCAGTCGAACTCCCGGTCGAGGGGACAATTTGCATATTAGGCTTTTATTATATAGGTTAGTTATATCACAAGTTCTTGGAAGCTACAGAAGTGCTCTAAGAAGACATCAAGAATACTAAAAAGCTATAGTTTGGATGCGAAGGAACATTTTTGGAAAATCTGCTCCTCCTTCTGCTCTGTTCTAATACTCTTCTTCATGAGAACCATCAAGCCAGAGATTGTAGCAGAGTATTTTTAGTTATTCTTCCAGTTCCTCTTTCAGGCCTCAGCTTAGCCGTCACTTCCTCTGAGACCCTTTTTCCTGTCTTCTCATGTAGGTTTGAGTCTCCCCTCTCCATCCCCCCACCCTCTGCTCTGCCTTCATGGCATTTTTAACTGTATGCTGTGCCGTAACTAACGCTTTCTTCTCTTCCGTCAGACCAGACAGTCCTGGGCGTCTGAGCAGGGACCCAGGTCATAGACAAGTAAACAGAAGACACAGGGACTAGTAAGTGGAGGGAGACCTGTGAGGTGATGGGGACAGGAAGCTTCTTGAAGCTGTTGGCCAGAGCAGCCTTCTTTAAGGAGGTGGGAGGTACCGCAGGTCATTTGTTTCTAGGGACAGAGTATTGTTTTGTCATATAAATTAGAACGGATTCAGAGTTCACTGTGAACTCCGCTTTCATTCTCCTGCGGCCTGGATGCCTCTACATTGGGAAGGAGCAGACAGCTGAGCCAGCTCCTGAGGAGCGGCACACAGGAGCCCGCTAAGAAAGTCCTGCGTCTGTTGGCTAGGGTTCCGGTGGCAGGAAAGCGGTTGAGAACCGCTAGCTGATGTTTAAGTTCTCTTCCTTTCACGAGGCCTTCACGTTAAGTGATGATGGAATTGAAACAAGCAGGAAGGCCCGTCCATGCTGAGGTCAGCTGCCAGCCCAGCGCCTCCCCATCATCCAGTCCACTCGCCTCAGCCCCGAGCGCCACGGAGCCCACAGGGAAGGCGTCCAGCGTCAGAATGATCGCGCCACATCATGTTCACGTCACTTCCAATTGAGCAGACACGTCTTGCCGCTTCATCACTTCCTCGAGCTGCGGTCATACAGCACCACAGACCGGGAGCTGAAAGCAGTGGAAACACGGGCAGGCGGGCCAAACCCACGATGTGGCGAAGCCCCGCCGCCTCTGGAACCCGCGGGGGAGAGCGATCCCGCCCTCGCTCAGTCCCGGGGGGATGGGCTGGAGGGGGGGACGTCCGCGCTGCTCCTTGGCTCGCAGAGGCACCGCTCTAATCTTTGCTTCCATCATCGCATGGCCGCCTTCGCTGCGTGTGTTTCTTCTGTCTCCGTGTCTCTTCTTTCTTATAAAGACACCGGTCGTATTGGATTAAGCGCCCACCCTGTTCCAGTGTAACTTCATCTTAATTATGTCCGCACATCCCATCTCTAAGTAAGATGATATCAGAAGTACGGTGGGTTAAGACTTCCACATATCTTTTGGGGTGATACAATTCCTACTTAATATCTTTCTCCTGATACTTGATTGTCCATACAACTCCCTTCTGTCTCTATTGTTATACTTCCTATTGTCATAGATTTATTATTTTGTCAATTAGTAAATATATGGAATTATGATATGATACGTTGTTTTCTTATCACTTAGTATTTAGTGTGCTTATATCTTAAATCTTCAACTACATTATAAACTACTTGATGGGAAACCATTAGGTCATTTTCTTAAAGATTACACTAGGGGCCTGGTGCACGAAATTTGTGCACTCCGGCGGGGGGGAGGGGAGGGTTCCTCAGCCCAGCTTGCGCCCTCTCACAGCTCAGGAGCCCTCTGGTGATGTTCAACTGACAGCTTAGGCCCCCTCCTCCTGGCTTCTGGCGCACTGACTACCAGGGAGCAGCTCCTGCATTAAGCGTCTGCCCCCTGATGGTCGGTGCACGTCTTAGCAACCGGTCGTTCTGCAGTTTGGTCGATTTGTGTATTAGCCTTTTATTATATAGGACACCAGATAAAGCTGGGAGAGTCAGAGAACTAATAGCTGTGTATTCGGGTGCTAGATAAATAAGCACTGTGTCCCTTTCATCCTGATACAGGCCTTCCTCGTACCCTGTTTTCTCCTTCTGTGAATGGCCACAAAAAAGGCACTTGGGCTCGTCTGTCTTTCCACAATAAACTCCTCCCCTCCTCCCTTCTTTCGTGAGGCACCTCCTTCTAGAGGTTGCAGATTGTTGCTGCTTTGGATCCAAAATAAAGTAACTCATAGAATGAATGAAGTGATAGCTGGTAGAGGCCGTCAGACCCATTTCGGGGCGGTTAGTTTGAGGTTAATCTTGGGGTTCCAGTGTTCCGTTCCTTGGAAAGAAAATAAGTTTTTGTTCGGTTGGAGCGGCTGAGGTGATTCAGACGATTGAATCTTGTGTGCTTTCGCAAAGCAGACAAATCACGGGGCTCTTTTAAGATTTGTAAAAATGAGCAGTTCAGGCCTCGTAGAGAAACGATTGTGTAAGTTCCTGTTGCCAGTGATTTATAGCCCTGTGCTCACTCTCAAGGAAGGAAGTAATTTTATGTTTATGGTTATGACTTTGAATCCCAGCCCAGCCTGCAGTGTGGTTGTCGGCGTGGTATAAATGCATAGAAACTCCGACAAACACGAAAACTCGTGGCGTATTGAATACGGGACGTTAACTTCTGTCGGGTTTACTCCAGTGAGTCAGTACATACTTTCCTTTCTCGATACCAGGTATGGTGCTGAGGACTAGGGTAACAAAGATAGAGATCCCAGATCTGCCCTCACAGAGGCTGTGGTTGAGAGGGCAGATAGACACAAAGACGGCTGCATGTGCCACTGGTTGGCAAGTAAGCACACGACACGGGAGGACCCAGAAGGGAAGGCAGCAGATGTGCCTGCAGCGAGTGGGAGAGCCTCATGGAAGAGTCACACTTAACGAGCGGAGGAGGGGACGTTTGCCAGGATGACCGGGAGATGAAATGAGCATCTCCAAGCACCGAGAGGCAAAAGAATGCCCGGCCTGGCAATTCCCCCAGGACAGAGGTCGGCAAACTCATCCGTCAACATTTCCAAATATCAATTGGGCAACTATTGACATTTCTTTTGAAAGCCGAAAACCGACTTCTGCGCATGGGCCACAAAGTTTCAATCGCACTGTCCGTGTGCGCCCACACGTGGAATTTTGTGGAAGAGCCACACTCAAGGGGCCGAAGAGCTGCATGTGGCTCGCGAGCCGCCGTTTGCCGACCACTGCCCCAGGAAAAGGTGTCCTAGTGTGTGTGTCAGTCACTGAGGTGGAAAGGCTGATACTTCAGAGGGGCTGATGAAAGCACTGAGCTAGGGAGACACACTGCATCCTGGCCTGCAGCTCACAGATGCGGTGTTAGCGGGTGTCACCACACCCTGTGGGTGACAGGGTGAGGGAGCGGGCGTGTTTCAGTGTATACCCAGGCCCACCTCTGAAAATGACTCAGAGATGGTCTTCTGGTAATTTCTATAGAGGAACACTTGCTCTTCTAATGACCTCAGTAGATCTTCAAGTCTTCGGATTGTGTCAAATATTGTGTCTTGTGTGTATTTTTCCAGCTCTGCTGTAGAAAGGATATGACATAAATATTTAATCAGTCTTAGCAGAACTGGCTCTTTTTCATGGTTCCAGATTATCTAACGTCAGTGATGTAATACCGGCGGCATGTATGTTGAGGAATCAAGACTCAGAACTCAGATTTTTCAGAAGACTTTTATAATGGCTATAAATCTTTCTGTGCCTTTTTTCCAGGGGGGTTTGTAAAATATAATGACTTTAGAAGTGAGCAAGTTTTTCGATGGTCATAAAATGTGCTGAATATGCTACTTTATACCTATATATTTGTAAAATATATTTGTGTTTTATACCTATATATTTCCCTCACATTCTAAGTGTTTATACCCCTTATTATTCAGTGTAGAGAGAAGCATGTAGACTGAGCAACACTTTTGAATCTAGTATATAGTCATCATTAAGGTCCCCCAAAGACTAGATTTTTAAAAACAAGTCTCTCAGTTTCTCCAGATGATGGGGAAAAGTGAGATTTAAAATTTTAGGCTGCGTTCTCTGTTGTTGACAGCTATTTGTGTAATGAGCATGTGCTTTAGGTCTTTTTTTCCCTTCCATCAGCTCCACCTTCAGAGGGACCAATTTGGCATCCGTCTATGGGAGTCGTCATTTTAACGTGTGCCGTCAACCCACCACTTCCCTTGGCACAAGAGGGAACATCATGACATATTGAAAGGCTTCTTGTAAAATACACATTGTAAACAAATCCAATCAAGAAATTATTTTCAAGCACATTTTCTCATGAAATTCCTGTTAGTGATTTTTTTCCTTCTAACTCTTAAGTTCATGAAAAGGAAGTGTTAGCAAGGAACTTGGAAGGCATGTCTGAAACCTTGCTTATTAGGCCAGAAGTAGAGCAGACAGCATCATGCTATTAACACACTGAACTGCAGCTTCAGGCCACATAGCATAGCTATGCATTGCTGGGAAGCGAGCCAGCTCTGCATTGCTGCGTGGCCATGTCGGGCGTTTGCAAGCCAGTGTGTGTGATGGAGAGCCACGGCAGCATTCCTTTTAAATAGTTGCTTTGTTCAAAGTCAAAAGGTATTTTTTATACATATGCTATGTAGAAAGTGAGGCTGGTAATGTTGATGTTTATCCAATCTATAATAACTATATATATAAAAGCCTAAGTGACCGCTTGAACGTTCGACTGGTAGCTATGATGTGCACTGACCACCAGGGGCAGACTCTCAATGCACAGGCATGTAAACATGGAACAGACCGATGCATCTCAGAGGGGAGGGGAGGGCAGGAAGAGATTAACCAGAGATTTTATATGCATACTAGGGAAACAAAAATGAAAATTCATGGATTTGTGCACTGGTGGCGTCCCTCAGCCTGGCCTGTGGGGATAGGGCTGAAACTGGCAGTCTGACATCCCCCGAGGGGTCCTAAATTGGGAAAGGGCACAGTCCAGGCCCAGGGACCCCACTGGTACATGATTCTGTGCACCGAGCCTCTGGTATAAATTATAACATCATCCTATATAATAAAGAGCAAATATGCTAATTAGATCAAACAGCAGAACAGCTGTCTTAACCACCTACCAGACGAAGCCAGGGCTGCAAGAGCCAGCCAAGGCTGTGAGGACTGGACCCCTTGCCTGAATTTCATGCATCGGGCCTCTAGTCTTTAAATTAAAAGACAGTGGTACATTTAATGAGTACCGTGTAAATTTTCATCTGCTTAATCTAGTATTTTTAGGTATCTGGTATATGTTACCCTGACTGTTTACCAAAGTTAAAGACTTTAATTTCCAGGTGCCTTGTTCCCTTTACTTTGGTAGTGTATGGAAATCAGTGCTTTAAACTGCTTTGTTTTCTAGAAAGTGGAAAATGAGATTTTATAAAGTAAACTATGATCAGGTCTTCAAAGGCAAGTTGATGCTTTCAGAAACATTCTTGGAAATAAAGTTTGTCCCTAAAAGAAAACGTGACTAATCCTATAGATACTATCAAACTTATATCTGATTACAACAAATATTTTAAAATCAGTAAGCAAATAATTTGACAAAAACATTGTGAAACCGTTATCTAAAATATTTGGCTTTTAAGTTTCTATTAATGTTGAGGTATTTATTGATATACTAATATCCCAAAATAAGTAGCTAATTTAGGATGAAAGTACTTTCCTGGAAGATTTTTAAATCAACAAAGGATTTCAATGAATTTTCAAGCATTATTGACAGTAAAAATTCTAATGGATTAAAATGTTATGTTACAAATCTAGGGAATTTTCTCATCTTGAATTGCTTTAATAACTGAGATAAAACAAACCACTGAAAAGTTTATAGTGTAACCTTTTATCACTACAGAGGCCCTTTCTTATTGTTATTGCAGCCTCTGCTCCTTTCTAGATCTGGCATTTGGCTATTAGGTCATTTCATCGCTTCTGAGCGAATACGGGATTGTTCCGCTCAATGTATTTTCCAGCGCTGGGGCCAGTGCGCTAATCCTTTATGCTGGAGATTCCCGGGATCTTCACTGCTGGCAGGAGAGTAGCTCCAGGAAAAATGGCTTCGGCTGCCAGTGAGGGAAATGATTCAAGGGTTGTGCTCCCACCACCGTGTGTAGTTTCCTGACGCTCATCCCAGCTTTCCCTGTGCTTATTTTCTTGGAGAGCTGGGATAGCCACACTGTATTGGAACATTTAGGCTGGGTAAAACTGCGTGAGAGCTATTTTATAAACTTTTTGGTTTGCACAAATCGCTCCTGGAAACTTAATGATAGTGAATGCATGTAAATTAGCAGCGAATCAGTGGAATTAAAGATAAGTCTTATATCTGGGGTTGTGTTTTCATGAATGATATTTTTTGAAGTTTCTAACCAAAAAGACTCTGGTCAGTGATGACTTGAACATGGCTAAATCCAGTGGTCATTTTCCATCTTACTTGTCCTTTTCATTGTATTTCATACCGTTAACTAGTCTTTCCTCAAAGCAATCTCCTCTTGGCTTCTTCTTTTATTTATTTTTTTGGCCACTCCTCAAAACGCTCTGCAGATTTATCTAGATTTTTATGCAACTATTAAGTGCTGGTCTTTCTCAAGGTGACCCCTAGACTCCCTTCCTTGTCTCCTCCTTCTGTGGGTGATCTCAGCCAACATACATCTCCAGGCCAGACCCATCCTCGGCCCCTTTGCCCAGTCACATGCTGGATAATCATCTTTTGAGTTTCTCAGAATCATCCCAAAGTCATCATGTCCAAAATGCAAATCTTGCCCTTGCCCAGCCCTCCCCACTGCTCTTTCTTGTTCCCTGCCTCAGTGAATGACATCACCTTGTATGCAAGCCAGAACCTGAGAATCAATTCATTCGTCTGTTCTTCTTCCAATATCATGCGCTGTTCTTGTGACAGCCTTATGTGTTTTAATAACACGCGGTTAAATTCCTCCTGATGACTTTTTCTCAGAGTCTTCTTGGCTCTTTTACTTGTTTCTTCTTCTACACAGGAGCCCAACACTCGCACTACATGAATCTGGGGCAGAGGGATAATACGAAGGGACTTAGGGACCCTCAGAGGATCTTAAGATTTTATGTAAAATTTTGTGTGTATATGACTTGGTACATTTTTCGGAAGGAGACCCATATCTTTTATTAGTGTTTAAATTGGACACTTAAAAGAAATCTAGAACCACTTTAAGGGAGTTACATTTTCAAAATCAAACGTTCCTATTGGGACTTTGAATCTTTGGAGGATATCTTGACTTTTCATCCAAAAACATGCTGGTATCTCTCCATTTATTCAACGCTTCTTTTATGCCCAATTGTAAATTTTTATAATTTCCTTCACATTGGTTCTACACTCTTATTATTAATTTAATTTCTTGATGTTTTATATCAACCAGTGAATCTAGCAACAAGCTTTTTCTAAAAAAAAATAAAACAGGAAGATTGGAAAGAGATACATGGAATATTTTAGATAGTCCATAAATTTAACCTGCTCATCCTAATCTCATGGTTTTCTTTTCTTTTTTTTTTTTTTTTTAGGTTCATTAAGCACATACATAAGGAAATAAATTAGTAAAAGTTGCTCTGGAAATGTAATTTTATCATCAAAGTGCTGTAAACTACAGTATTAGGAAGCCTGACTCTGGGGTTGTTGTTTTTAAGCATCGCTCTTTGCTTGTGGTTTTTTGGATGTTTGACAGAATTAAATGTTGTTCTAGGAAAAAACATTTTCATACTTTACTTTGGTGAAGCATGACCAGATCAAGTAACATTTCAGAGCCATCCATTGCGCAATCTCGGGCATTTCCATGTAAAAAGGGTACCAAAGAGATTTTCTTTTTTATAAAAATGCAACTCTTAAGTAACAGTGACTGTTTTTTATGGGCGAACTCCAGACCACATTTGCTTACTTCCCACGCTGTAGCTTTTCTGATAGCTTGAGCTTTCAGTAGAGAGATCAGAATGACAGTTCACATTTTCTTTATGTTTTAGATGAAAATTAAATGAGTTTTTGAGGTTTTTATATTGTATTTTTTTTAAAAACTTTTATCTTGAGATTGTAGATTTATAAGAATAGTGTAAAGACTTTTTACATACCATATTTGCTTACCAAATGCTATTTTTTTTAATATATTTTATTGATTTTTCACAGAGAGAAAGGGAGAGGGATAGAAAGTCAGAAACATCGATGAGAGAGAGACATCGATCAGCCGCCTCCTGCACGCCCCACAGTGGAGATATGCCCGCAAGCAAGGTACATGCCCCCGACCGGAATCGAACCTGGGACCTTTTAGTCCACAGGCCGACGCTCTATCCACTGAGCCAAACGGGTCTCGGCCCAAATGCTATTTTTTGAAACATTTGAGAATAAGTTGATAGACATGCTGTACCTTTAACCATCAAGAACTTCAGTGTGTATGTACTTCTTGAAAACAGGGACATTTATCATAATCATGAAATTAACAGAGAAAGTGCTATTGACTAACGTGCAGGCACCCCAATGTTGTCATTTGCCCCCCTCATTTTTTCCCAGGGAAAATGCCTTTTCCCAGCACCGCCACCTCCCCCGAGGCCGGGTCCCATCCCAGAATCACACATGACACTGAGTTGTCCTCTTTGTCTCCTTCAGTCCAAACAGCCCTCAGTCTTGGTCTTTCAGAATGTGGAGAGCACAGAGCAGTTGGGTGGTTGGCTGGTTGGGTGGTTGGGTGGTTGGGTGGTTGGTTGGTTGGCTGGTTGGTTGGTAAAATGCCCTCAACCTGGATTCGTTGGATGAGTCCTCAGGATCAGAGGGAAGCTCTGCCGTGCTCAGATCAGGAGGCACGTGGTGTCCGCTTTGCCATTGGAACTGTTAACTGTGAGCGTTTGTGTAAGATGCTGGTCACTCACATTTTTAAATAACACAGTTCTCATGTTTTCTTAAGTTTTGTTTTCCTTTGGAGGACTCCAGGACTCATGTAAAAGACCTATTTATAGAGTTAGGGCAGAATTGGTGGTAGACAGGAGAGGCAACATGTCACTTATTATCTTTATTTTGCAATGTGACTGTTTTTTATAGGGACATTGTGAGCCCTGATGTTAATTACCACAGCAGACTGTGGGGTCAGAAAAATAACTGTGTCATAAATGGGAAAGTGTTTTTTCAAATTTCTTCATATATTTATGGCTGAAAAGCATAACAAAAATTCTTAGTGATTTTTTTTTTTTACTGTTCTAGTGGTTTTGCCTCTTCTAGAATGTTCAGTCATACAGTATGTAGCCTTTCAGACCGGCTCCATTCCCCAGCAAGACGCAGTTAAGGTTCCTCCGTGTCCTTTCATGGCTGGTAGCGCATTTCTTTTTAGCTTGGAATAACACTCCACTGTGGGGGTACCGCCCTTTATTTAATTCACATACTGAAGGACATGTTGGCTGCTTATCGCTCGTCAATCATGAATAAAGCTGCTGTCCACTTTCATGTGCAGGTTTCTGTGTCCACATACATGTTCAGTTCATTGGGGTCAATGCCACGGAGCATGACGGCGGGGTCATACGGTGGGAGCGTTTTGAGTTTTGTCAGGAAGCCAGCACTCTTCCAGCGTGGCTGTGCCGCTTCGCATCTCTCCCCCCGCCAACCTCCCTCCCCACCCGTGAACGAGAGCCCCGCTTACTCCGCACCTCGCCTGCGCTGGGTGTTGGCAGTGCCCCCGATGCCGGCCATGCTGACGGGCGTGCAGCGCTGTCTCATGCTGTTTTCACTTGTCTTTCCTTCATCACGCGGGATGTGGAGCATCTTTTCATATTTGCCATCCCGTGTGCCTTCTTTGGTGAGGTGTCTGGGTAGGTCTTTGGCCCATTTTTTAAATGTGTTGATCATTTTCTTTCTTGTTTTCTCTTTTATATTCTCTCTTAACAGCTGTTTATTTATTTCCCCCCCCCTTTGGGCACCAGCTAGTGAAAACGCACAGAGCTTTGAGGACATGGAGAATGATGTATTTCTTAAAGGAAAACGCCTCTCTCTATGTCTCTCCTTTTGCCTGTCTTTCAGTTACACCTGCCGCCACTTGCGCAGATATGTGTGCGCGCTGGACACACTGTACTCCCCCCACTCCCCCTGCTCCGCGCCCCGGCACTGCTCCCCCGGCCTCCGTGACAGTGGAGAGGAGCTCTGGTCTCTAACTTGCTCTCACATTCTCAGAGCCTATGCTTCCAGGTTATTAACCTCTGCCGTCCATTTCTGCATGCTGCACGCTGTGTGTCTGACTGGTAATTGCATGTTTCAGTGGGACACGCCACTTCAATGATTGAAGAGGAAATTTATATTTGAAATGATACTAATTCTTTAAAACAATGGCTGGGATTTGTTTGCTTACCAATGTCTTCTTAAGTACTTTAGAGTATGTTTCATGGGAGAGAGAAAAGCTTTCAACCACAGAGTTGTCATGTCAACTTGAAAGGACTTTTCTGTACTTTACCCCATTTGGGTTTAATTTATAATCGTCGGGAGTGCTCTGGTTTGTGTATGAAGTAGACTCTGCAGTTAATTGCATCTGAATTTTGAGTTCTCTTTCTTGCTTTGCGAGTACATCTGAGCGCTGGCTGCGAGGCTCCACCCAAGTTTCTACCGAGGCTCATGCGGCTAAGCAGATGTGATTTTATCAGAAGGTAGAAATTAGCCAGTGGGGTTTTGTATTTCTCATCTTATTTACACAAAGGAGTAGGTATAAAATCAACACTTTGCAGCGTGTCACGGGTGAACGTGGATTAAACACAATGATGGTGAGAGTAGTAAGGAAGAGGGAAGCCAGCAATCTCAAGTATCAGGAAAATTTTGCACCTGCTCTTCAGTGTGTATCATGCTTCGGCGTAGAAGGGCAGAATGACATTACTGCTTTGTACTTTGTAGTTGACATTTTAACACACATTTTCTGTAAGTCGGAGATGACTTATGCTGGCTGGATACTGTTGGGCCTAAGATAGGAGAAATCAGGAAAAGTTTGGTGTTGAATCATCCCCTTGTAATGGTGTCGCTTCTTACAGTTACTATTAACTCAGGGTTTGGTTTGTTGCTCTCAGGTCTGAGAGCTGAGAGGACTTCAACCATGCTTTATGGTTATTCTCTAACACGTAGCGATCAGAAACAGTATGTTCTCTTGTTAAAAAAATTAAGCAGGCAGGGGCATAGAACTCATAGAATTTATTAAAAATTGTGGGTCTTTTTTCCAAAAGGCAAATATAGAAGAAGTTGTTTCTAAATTCAGAATTTATATGTAACTGCTATAAAAGAGACTGAAAAGGTGAGCTGGTATAACCATATATGTAAGATAAAAAATGGCGGAAAATAGTGGATTGCTATAAAGAAATAACTACCCAAAGTTACCAAAATGTTAATATCTTGGAATTTATCCTAAGGAAAGAACTCAACTTAAGGAAAAAGTTGTATTTAGGAACAAAATAAGGAAATGATCAAGTAAACTATATTTTCTCAACTCACTGGAATATGAAGCCATTAAAAATCCTAGCCTATCTAATAAAAGAGTAATATGCAAATTGACCTTACCTCTGCTGCACCCACAAGCCACGCCCACCAGCCAATTAGGAGTGTGTATGCAAATTAACCCAACCAAGATGGCTCCGGCCACAGAGAGAGCAAGAGACTTAGGTTTCCCCGGCAATGGAGGAAGCCAAGCTTTCCACTGCCCTGGCAGGCCCAGCCCTCCACTCAAGGCTACAAAGTTTCAGTTATAGAAGATAAATAAATCCCAACAAAAAGGACTGCAGCCAAGGAGCAAGCAGGAAGATAAATAAATCCCAGGGCCTCTGCTTGGGTTGCCAAAGGGCGTGGCCGACCTACAAACCAACACAGGCCCCTTGCCCAGGCAACTCCGTGCCCCTTGATGCGGGACCCTCTTCAGGGAAAACCATCCGGTCCCTACCATGCACTGGCCTCTATCCTATCTAATCCTGTCTAATGAAAGAATAATATGCAAATTGCCAACACAAGATGGCTGCCCCCATGTGGTCAAAGATGAGTGCCCCCATGTCAACACAAGATGGTTGCCACAAGATGGCCAACAGAAGAGGGCAGTTGGGAGGGACCAGGCCTGCAAAAGAAGGCAGTTGGGGGCAATCAAGCCTGCAGGGGAGGACAGTTAGGGGTGACCAGGCTGGCAGAGGAGGGAAGTTAGGGGCAACCGGGCCTGCAGGGAAGGGCGATTGGGGAGGACCCAGGCCTGCAGGGGAGAGCAGTTGAGGGGAATCAGGCCTGCAGGGGAGGGCAGTTAGGGGCAAACAGGCTGGCAGGGGAGTAGTCAGGCATCAATCAGGCTGGCAGGGGAGTGGTTAGGGGGTGATCAGGCTGGCAGGCAAAGTGGTTAGGGGCAATCAGGAATGCAGGCAAGCAGTTGGGAGCCACCAGTCCTGGATTGTGAGAGGGTTGTCTGACTGCCCTCAAGGGCTCCCAGATTGGAGAGAGTACAGGCTGGGCTGAGGGACACCCCCCCCCCCTGCCTTGTGCACGAATTTCATTCACCAGGCCTGTAGTATATAATAAAAGGCTAATAGGCAAATCTACCGTATGGTGGAACGACCAGTTGCTGTGATGTGCACTAACCACCAGGGGCAGGTGCTCAATGCAGGTCCACTCCCACAGGGGGAGCACCGCTCAGCCACAAGCCAGGCTGACAACTGGTGAGTGAGAGGCAGTGACAGCAGCCCTAAGGTTGTCCAGCTGACGGCTCCCAGACTGCTCAAGGGTGCAGGGGGGATCCCTTTCACCCCCAAGTGCATGAATCTCCTGCGCCGGGCTTCTAGTATTATAGAGAGAGAAAATAAGTGGAAATAAATATGGAAAATATTTGATAAGTGTAAAAAGTATGTAGTGCTATTAAGCCAAATGTATGAAATTATTTCCATATGGACAAGAACTAGATAATGTATAAATAGTTGTGGAATATTAGTAAAATATACATGACATTTCTTCTTTAAGTAATTTTAAATTTATTTTTTAGGCATTAAAAAGCATTACACACATTTAAATTATAAGTTTCTTCTCTCCCTTTCCTTTGCCCTCCCTTCGCTGCCCAAGTTAAATACTATATGTTTTTGCCTTTTTCCGTCCTTCCAACATAAAGTGTTATCATTTTATTAATCGGCAAAGAGCTGAAATGATTAACGGGACTCTTCTGATCTGTGGTCCCAGGAGATTTTTTCCCATGACTTATTTTAGAATTTTTATAAATTCTTTTCTCTTTCTTTTTAACTGAACAGGTCTATAATTCTAAGTGAGCACAGCATTAAATCTTTCTCTAAACAGTGGCACCTTCAAATTTAGGAGTGTTTTTTACCTATTGGTATGTCCTGTCATTTAACAGATCACATCAGGTGCCATTGTTTGCTCTGCAAGGATTGCATCTCCAGTCTAAACTAAGACAGTGCTCAAATGACTTTTCTTAAAAAGACTTTTTAAATTTTGCTGAAACAGCCTTGTCACAGTGTATGCCGCTCACTAAATCTGTCTTGAATAAATATTTGAAGCCATGGTAATAATTTTTCATATGATACTGTCTTAATAATTCTCTTGTGGCTATGTGCGTTATTGATTTCTGTGCCACTTCTGTGGCATGAAATGAAATGTATTATCCCGCTTAAACCATTATGGTTTCCTTTTGAGTTACTCATTCACTACTCGATTCTGTCATCAAGCCTCTTCCATTTTCTGTGATGTGTTCAGGCTGAAGATTTACTGCTTTAGTACTCAGTGCCATAGAAGTCAAAATCGAACAGGTAAAATCCAGACCAGAAAGTTTGGGAAGAATAGACAAGAGGCAATTAATGTTTTTGAAAAATCACTTCGCTACGTATTCGCTCTGTGTCTTGGTTTGGGGATTTGGGGTTTTACTTTTCCATCTCAAGAATTGCAGGGATGAATCGCTGCTGTGTGTTCAGGGTAAAGCTTGACAGACCTGGTCTTGGCTGGGTCTCAGCCGAGGTGCACAGCTTTGCCCCGCCCCCTTCTCTGGGCACGTGTGTAGAATTCCTTCCAGTTTGATCCTAAGGACTTCTCTTTTTCCTTAAATTCTCGCCTGAGGCATGTCCATCTCTTTCTGTGACTTGTCACCCGTGTGCCAGTGCGTCCCACATTGACAACTCCAGCTGAAATTCTGAGCTCTGTCCCATGTTGTCAGCTAGTGTCATTGCCTGCATGTTACCATCATCACTCAGACCTCTCGCAGGCCCCATCTCTCGGTTGAACTCTTAATCTTTCTCCACAAACCTTTTCTTTTCATCTCCTCAGGAAGTGGTGACTCTAGCCATCAGGTGCTCATCATGTAAGAATCATCAATATTTTCTTCCCCACGTCCATCCTCATTCTGTCCAACTCAGTTCTAGATCCAAAGTATAAATGGACTCGCTCCTTTTCTCTGTCCCGGTTGCCAGCCCCTCCTCCCTCAGTGCACCCTTACCCCAGTCCTGGACCGTGCAAGCTCCTGCCCTGTCTCACCTCCCTCCCATCACGCGCCCCCCCCCTCCTCGTCCAGCAGGCATCTTCAGGTCCTGGAAATCACAGGGTCTCTTCCTTGTTAACATCCTCCAGTGGCTCCCTCTGCCCTCAGGGTGGTCCATTCTCCAGCTCACAAGCTACCTTTTCCTGGATTTCTGACCCCTTTTCCATCTTAGAGCTTTTTACGATGCTTTCCTGTCTAGATTGTTCTTTTCCCTACTCTGTGTTTCTTACCCTTGTTAATGCCTCAGACAGGTTTCCCCTTCTCCCCAAGCCTATTGTGACACTTAATAGGATGTTTTGTCTCACACACATGTCCTTCCTTTTTTCTGTCTCTCTCCTAGAGTAGACGTAAACCCTCAAGGGCAGAAAATGTGTGCTTTTTCAGTTCACCAATCCCTAGCACCTATGCGATACTTAGATGCTCAATAGGTGCTTCATATTTGCTGAGACTGGATGATTTAATTTATTACAGGTAATTTTTTGCAGAACTGCTTAGTCTAATAATGACCACTTCTTCAGAGGGTTACTTGACCAGAAACTGTAAGATAGAAATCCTATTAAAGTGCTACTACACCTCAAAATAGCATCCAAAATAGCATCATCAGATAATGAAATATTCTGGTTATAGTTTCCATAGATACCTAGTAAAATTGGCTGGCAAGCAAACACTCTTTATTTCTTGAATATATAGAATTGCATTTTTTTTTTGTCTCTCAGCTAAGTATTTTATAAATCTTCCACTTTTTTTTGGATTTTTATGGTAAACCGTAACCATCAAAGCAATTTCAGCATGCTTTGAAAGATGCCTCATAAAAATACAAAAATAACATTTCGGTGGCCACTCTAAATAAGCAGAAGAAATTCCGAGAGAAAAGTAAAAGTATTTTACATTGAATTTGCCTCTTGAAATTTAAATACAATACTGGAAAATTAGTTCTAAATAGGGTTTTTTGTGTAAATAAATTATGGAAGCTAGCAGCTGCAAGAGTAGTAACAGAATGAAATTTTAGAAATTTAGATAAGAATTAAAGTATATCACTGTATGTATTAAAAATTTTAATGCACTTTTTTAAAATCCAAACTTACCAAGTGGAGAAGCATACAACTTTATTATACTATACCCAATTGGCAATGCTTAGTAAAATATTTTCAGTATCTATATATATAAAAGTCTAAGTGGCCATTATGATCAGATAATGCTCAATGAAGGAGCCTGCCCCCTAGTGGGCGGTGCACTCCCACAGCCAACCTCCCATGGCCAGCCAGCCTCCTACCATCTCTCCCCTTGGCCAGTCACCCCAATCGGGACTTGGTGAGACAGCCCCAACTGGCCCCAATCACCCGCCAGGCTGAGAGACCCCACCGGTGCACGGATTTGTGCACCAGGCCTCTAGTGTTACCTGTTAGAATATTGGTAAGGTTTGCAGCATTGAAAACCAACAGTAACATGAAAACCCAACTCCAAATAAATCCCACACTGGGCCTGCCATACTGATTTGCACTGAAACGTCACTGAGTTATATTGTACAATTTATTGGCCAAAGGGAAGAAATTTAGATTAAATCAATAAATATGTATAACAAAAGATACTTATTAAGTAAATTTTAATGTGCAAAAAAGATACGGGAATTTTGACATATGGAAATAAGAAAGAGATAATATAATCTTAGGAAACAACAATATGAAATTCTTATTTGATCCAAAAAAAAAAAAATGGTACTGGATCTAGATTTCATTGGTAAAGGAGGCGCTCAAGTCTTAGCCGATGGACCTGTGGGTGTAAACATAACCAGAGTTCCTGACGAACAACACCCTAAATAACAAAACTAAAATTTCTCCCGAAGTTTCGCCTGTGTGCGAGGATTTGGAAAGGATGCTGCTCTCCTAAGGCTTCCGTTTGCAGGGAATCTCATGTACATATTCAGACACGCAGACTTGCCCAGCTGCTTATTATAGAAATAGTCTCGGTAACTAAATGTCTCACAGATTAAACATACAACGCTGCCCGTGTAAGGAAGAAAAGTGATGCCACCCACTCGCCGTGCCTTGGCACGTCATCGTGCCAGCCTGTGCATTTATTTGACTTCCAGAATTTACATAGGCGCTGATGGGAGTCAGAAGGTAATGTTTCAGCGACCGGCGCTAAGTCACTAAGTCATCCTGCTCAGGAGGGGACGCGTCATCTTTTCATTTGGTCCAAGCAGGAATGGCATTTACTCTAATCCCCTCCCTCCGAGTGAGACAGACAGGGAAACGATTTATCTCCGTACAAAAGAGGAGGAAGCAAAGAAGAATAGAGAGAGGCCGGACGGTTTGGCAAAGAGCACACAAGCGGGAAGTAGAATCAAAGTTTCATCTTAGTGAACGTCACAGCGTTATGACGTGAGATAAATGCATCTCCCAATACGTGTGCTCAAGGATTTATGCTCAACGGATAGCTGCTTTTTTAAAAAAATTTCACATATTGAGACTTTAAAATTTCATTTCAATCCCGTTACCTTTTAAATCTTCCACCTTACAGAGTTGAGCTGGAATGGGAATTGAAGAGTTACTGATTTTCTTGGGCATTTTCTATGCATATTCTTATATCGATCTTAAACTAGAGTCAGATCTGCTCCAAGAGATTGCTGGTTTCACACGACAAACTAGCTTCTATCAGAGGCGGGTCATTAAAAATTAAATTTTAAATGAACTTTAGATGTACTGTATAGATTTCCTGAAGGCTGTGTATTAGAGAGAGCATACATAGGATTTTCTTTGTCCAGTAGTGGTGATAATAGCGAACATTTATCGAGCTCTTACTCTGTAATAGACATTCTTCTCATTATTAACTATTTTTATTTTAATCCTCAAAGCAACTCTGTGAGATAGGTAATATTAATACCCCCATATTACAGATGAGGGAACTGATACGCAGAGGGATTTACAATACCTTGCTAGAAGACACCAGAGCCAGTATTAAAACCCAAATATTCTGAGTATAAAAGCCACACTTTTAACTTATATTGCCTCCAAAGAAGCCTTTTAATAACACCATGATTTTATTAAATAACTTTGTCCTTAAAATAATTTCAACCCTCTTAGAGCCAGCTATAAGCCTGATATTACTTGATGATTATACATTTTTAGCATTTGTGTTCAAATTATTGAACTTCTAATCTCTATTTACAATTTTAGTTGGAGATACTTTAAAAAACTGGCTAGACCTGTGTGGCTCAGTTGAGCATCATCCCATGTAACAGGAGGTCACCAGTTTTTTGTTTGTTTGTGTGTTTGTCTTTAAAATAGCAGGGAGAGAGAGAAACATTGATGAGAGAGAAATATCCAGTCAGCTGCCTCTTGCACACTCCCTACTGGGGATGTGCTCGCAACCAAGGTACATGCCCTTGACCGGAATAGAACCTGGGACCCTTGAGTCCGCAGGCCTATGCTCTTATCTACCGAACCAAACCGGTTAGGGCAAGAGGTCGTCAGTTTAATTCCCAGTCAAGGCACAAGGCAGGGTTGCAGGCCTGCTCCCTAGTGGTGGGCATGCAGGAAGCAACTGGTCTGTGTTTCTCTCTCTCTCCTTCTCCCTCTCAAAAATCAATAAAAACATTAAAAAAAAAATTCAAAACTGGTTTTAATTTAAAATTGAATTGCAGACCACAGAAACAAGAAACACAAAGCTGTATTATTTGGTCTAAATTCTGTATGTACCATTTCACTGGGTTTCTACACTCAAACATGCAATGTCTTTTTCAGAACCACTCATCCTTATAAAAGTTCACAGTGTTGTATCCCAAATGTCTTAAGTTTGGTTTTAATTTTTTTATATAGCTTTGATTTTCCCCCTTCAAAGTAATGGTGGTTAAACACTGTTCTTAAAAGGTTTTTAACCAGCTTCCACAAAGTACACATGGGCAGATTTTCACTGTTAACCCAAAGGATAAGTTTTATGTTTTACTTATCACTGGGTAAAGGAAAACGAGATCAATTAGTTACTGAATGTAATTCCTCATAGTGACTAAAAGTCTCGTGGGTTCCTTGTCATTCCTCTCTCTAGTCACTACCAATTGTGTGTGTGTGCGTGTGTGTGTGTGTGTGCCACTCTGAGGCTTAGAAGTATAGTTACTATTTATATTGGTACGTTTGTATACAGATCACAATGTAATAGACTTTTAAAATGTTGTTTTTCAGCTTATTTTTGATGTATTTAATGTTGGTACTAGTCGTTCCTTTCCTTAGGTGCACTTCTTTTCAAGTAGCACAAACTGTAAGTCAATAGGAAGCACAAGCCGAAACCGGTTAGGCTCAGTGGATAGAGCGTCAACCTGCGAACTGGAAGGTTCCGGGTTCGAGTCTGGTCAAGGGCATGTATCCTGGTTGCTGTCACGTCCCCAGTGGGGGGAGTGCAGGAGGTGGCTGGTCGAGGTCTCTCTCTCATCGATGTTTCCGGCTCTCTATTCCTCTCCCTTCCTCTCTGTAAAAAATCAATAAAATATTTTTTTTAAAAAACAGGAAGCACAAGTTCCCGTTTCTCATGACAGGAGAGTTCAGGGGGCGGCTCTCCGTCCCCGCACTCAGTGGTGGGGCAGCATGAGTCTGGGCAGAGAAAGCAATTCCATCTTAGTAAGGGGGGGAGGGGCCCATCTTTTAGATGCACGTAAGTTTAGTCTTCAACTTACCAAATCACATTTAAAGATAGCGATGGAACTAAATACAATGATATTTTGGTTTCTTTTCTGTGAAAAGTTAGAAAATTTTTTAAAAAGGTTAAATTAACAAATAATCTCAAACCAGTGAGTAAGTAGTGCAGGTAAATTGGTTGCTAAGCATTCAGTTAGAAAAGCACATTTGGGGAATACTTTTATAGTTTAACTGATTGTCCTATTGCCTCTGGATTCCTCTAACTGCCCTTAAATGGTCAGGTCAGAGAGCATCCTGTGGATTACATACTGGTCAGGAAAGCAGCAGGCGGTCGTCTGTCCTGCGGGTTTTCTAATGCTTGCTTGTTCTTGTTTTGCATAACAACACGTTACTCTAGCAAGCAAGATAATGAAGCAATGTGTAGTGATACCTAGTTTGAAGGAAAGCAAGTCTTTTTAAAAAAATATATATTTTATTGATTTCGGAGAGGAAGAGAGAAGGAAAGATAGAATCATCAATGATGAGAGAGAATCATTGATTGGCTGCCTCCTGCACACCCCCTAACTGAGAATTCAGCCCTCAATCCAGACACGTGCCCTTGGATGGAATTGAACCTGGGATCCTTCAGTCCAAAGATCGACGCTCTACTCATTGAGCCAAACCAGCTAGGGCAAGAAAGAAAGCTGTGGTTTTCCTTAGTTTTAAAATATTCCTTCTCAAGAAGCACTGTCCCCTGATCTCTGTGACTAGTGCTCTCCAGGCTCCCCAAATTTGCATAACTGTTGGTGTGACTGTGGCCGGAGTTTGTGGTATTTCCTGTTACTGTCGTCTCGAGAACGTTTATTTAATCCTCGCCGGCTGGTTTTCTAGCCCCTCCCTTCCCCCCGCAAATATAATAATGATAATTGCAACCTGTTTGTACATTGAATCTGAACACATAAATAGCGTGCGGTTCCACTGAGAGATGATTTACCCGAGCCAGGATCAAGGTCTGAACTCACAGGCACTACAGACCTGGAAGTGGAAGTCACTGGTGCATCTTTCCTTTAAGTGAGACCACGTCAATCTGGCCTTAATTTCCAGGCCCTTTACCATCAGAATGCTGGTTGCTTTGTTCTGGGAGAGGAAGAATGCTGCCCCAAACAGTACAACGACCTCTTAGAATTATTACTTAATAACTAACTCAGCTCTGATGTATCTGTAGTCTTAGATTTGCATCTGTTGGCACATGACTTAAGTCACTGCTTTGTATATATTGTGGAATGTACATACCTCTTTGAGTCTGTCCCTTAACTTTACAAATTAAAGTGAGTAAGTAGTCACCTCAGAGGGCAATGTGGCTTTATTTGTTTACAACCTGTGGAAATATGACATGCTTCCTCATAGCAGAGCTGAAGAACGCACTCTCCCAATAATGTTGTGATCTTTAGCATAAAGCAGCTTCCACATATTATCATGTTATTTCTGAGCTGGTTCTGCAGGCGTTTTCTCTGATTTTGTGCGTTTAGAGAAGCAAATTTTCCCTCTTACATAATCAATTGACATTGTTTCTGATGACCTAGTTATTTTTCTTGCCTATTAGTATTTGTTACCCAAACATTTTTCTGAGTTTAGTTTTCACTATAATATTTTTAGATACATTATCTCTTTAAAATATCTTTTTGATGTTCTATTTCAGCTTTGAATTTTAATCCATTGCTTGTCTTAAGCAAACTATGACGTTCAAAAACTGCAGTGTTACTAGAACTAATTATCTTCTTTGTTGAGTATATAATTCTATTTAAAAAATAATACTTAGTGATGCAGGTGGTTGGGGGATCTGGGGACCCTATGGTCCATGACCTACTTTGGGTTCCTGGCTTCTTGCAGGAAAGAATTCACACGTGAGCCAGCCTGGAGTTTAAAGTGAAAGTGAGTTTATCAGTGAGGCGGTGAGACAGAGTGTGCAGCCTTCTAGTCAGTGAGGGCGAGCACTGATCTTCCTGGGAAGGAGATGGAGATTTCTCAGAGGAGCTCCACTGACCACTGTGTCCTTATATGGGCTCTACCCAATCTCATTAATGAGATTTTATCACATTCCTTAGACTAAATCACTAGTCTTTGACCTAAAAGAGGTGGTCTTTCACGAGCCTAATTTCTAATTTCTCTCCTCGCAGATATCATTGTCCTTATTATCAACATGGACAGACAGACACGGGGCTCAGAATGGGGCAAGTTGTAAGTGATAGAAGCAGAGTTCCAATTCATCAGTGTTTTCCATGAGACTTGGAGTCATTTTTTTAGACCAATGACTACGGTCTTGCTATTGACAACCAAATATCCTCATCTGACCATTTGCCCCTGTATCTGTACCATTTGAAAGCAGCGGTTGGATTTCTCACGGTTTAGATCCCTCTGGATTGTGCATTCCCTTTGGTTGCAGATACATCTGAAGTTCTACTTTCACACTGTAAAGCTTGTCAGGGCTCTCATTCTTTTTGACGTGCTGCATACGGTGGACCTCACGGCAGTGCAATAACAAAAACATCTCAGATGTGAGCCTCGCAGTGCTTAATCTGACGGATTCACTATAAATAGGACAGGGGGGTGGATGGGTGACTCAGGTAGACTCCACTGATAAAGTGACTTTTGAAAAGTGATTTGAGGACAGATAGTTGATGGATTAGTGGGCTGTTCCCAGTGAAGGGGGTGGCGTGAAAGAAGATATGGGAGGCGTGGGCGACAAAGACAAAGGGTTCATTTGGGGAAAAAGTGAGAGTGGGACAGGGTGTGGGAGGAGTGAGATCAGACAGATGAGTTGGAAGAGAGTTGTTGAGCCACTTGGAGATAGGAAAAGAGCGGTACTTTCAATGTTGAGGGAACCAACCATCTGATTAGAAGAAATGTGGTGCATTTATACCCCCACACGGAGCATGATAGCAGTTTAGTGTGTTCCATCATTCAATAAGAAGGACAGTGAGTGGGCAGAATAAAAAATGAAGTCATTCTTAAGTAGGTGACCATAAAATTTATTATTCAAACCCAGATTCTATTTAATAGTTCTACTAGCACAAATTCATAAATTGGGACTTGCTAGCCAAATCAAGACATATTCTGGGCATATTGTTATGCTAGTATTATTATTTGGATCTCATTCGCATATCATAAAGAAGAAAAATTAAAATCCTGAGTTTTTAAAGGGACACATGATATTTTTAAAAATATTTTTTTATTGATTTCAGAGAGGGAGTGAGAGATAGCAATATCAGTGATGAGAGAGAATCATTAATTGGCTGCCTCTTACACACTCCACACTGGAGATCGAGCCCACAACCCGGGCATGTGCCCTGACCAGGAATCAAACCATGACCTCCTGGTTCATAGGTCGACACTTAACCACCGAGCCAGGCCAGCTGGGAGTCATAATATTTTTTAGCATTCTTTTTTTTTTTTAATTGAATTAATTGGGGTAACATTCTATCTAATAAAAGAGTAATATTTAAATTGTCCATCACTCCAACACACAAGATGGCCTCCCCCATGTGGTCAAAAATGCCCCCATGTGGACACAAGATGGTCGGCAGGGAAGGGCAGTTGGGAGGGACCAGGACAGCAAGGGAGGGCAGTTGCGGGCAACTAGGCTGTCAAGGGAGGGCAGATGGGGGAACCAGGCCAACAGGAGAGGAAAGTTGGGAGAGACCAGGCCAGCAGGGGAGGGCAATTAGAGGGACCAGGCCAGCAGGGGAGGGAAGTTGGGGGAGACAAGGAAGTTGGGGGAGGGCAGTTGGACGGACTAGGCTGGCAGGGGAGGGCAGTTGGACGGACTAGGCTGGCAGGGGAGGGCAGTTAGGAGCAATTGGGCTGGCAGGGGAGCAGTTAGGGAGTGATCAGGCTGGCAGGCAGAAGCGGTTAGGGCAATCAGGAAGGCAGGCAGGTGAGCGATTGGGAGCCAGCAGACCTGGATTGTGAGGGACCCTGGTGGGACTGGGCCTAAATGGGCAGTCAGACATTCTTCAAGGAGTCCCATACTGGAGAGGGTACAGGCTGGGCTGAGGGACATCTCTCCCCTCGTGCACAAATTTCATGCACGGGGCCTCTAGTTGGTTAATAAAATTATACAGAAATCAGGTATACAGTCTGTGAATACATCCTTTGTATACTGTATTGTTTGTTCACCACCCCAGATCAAGTCTCTCTCCATCACCTTTCATACCCCCTTTACCCTCTTCTTTCTACCCCATCATAATATTTCTTTTTTAAAAAAAGAACTGTCAATAATTAAGTGTCAGGTTCTGGCCAGGACTAGTGGGCCTTGTCACTAAGGTTGACTCACAGATGTTGGGGTTCTCATGGCAGTGTGGCCTGGTGCTTCGGTGTGGGGACGGTGCTAGTTTCTCACTCAGAAGCTGGTGATCGTTAGCCAGTAAGGTGGAGGTCGTAGGGAATCCTGCCTGTGGGCGGAGGCCATGTTTAAATGAGATGACTGATATATGCAAAACACTTACCGCAGTGCTACTGTCACTCAGTGAGCACCCAAAATCCGCTATTACTATTTTTCCCAGGATGACCACAACCACTATTTATTGGCGGTTAGCATGTTTTCCATTTAAATGAAAGTAATAAGTACTTAACTTTTTCTGGTTTTCCTGGCAGCTTTCTGCCTTTTATTTGTAGTGATAATTCAGTCTGAAGGAAATAAGCTTAGCAAATTATTTTCCGTTCCACGGTTCACATCACATTTTCTGTCTACCAGTTCTCACTCTTCAGAAGTAGATAGGTTTTTGCAGTTTACATTGTTGAATTATTTATAGTGATTCTCATGTTGCAGTCTAGTTAGTCTTAAGAGATGTTTTCAGCAGCATTATGTTTTTCAAGTCCAATTTCTGTTCTGTGTAGATTGGTGGTTGAAGAGTAATCATTTAATTTTCTGTTTTAATAAAAAAGCTGAAATTCACTTTTTCTCTAGGAGTGGGGGTGGGGTTCTTGCCAAAGAAAAATAATGATATGATTTAGATCTTTCAAGTCTTAGATAATCATTTAAAGAGACGCATGAGATTGTAACTGATAATTCAAGTTGAACAAGCTTATTATTATTATTATTATTATTATTATTATTATCCATTTGTACTTATTATTTCTTTTTTCTAGAATACTCTTTCCCAGATATCCCCACAACTCACATCCTCACTTTTTTTAGGTCTTTGCTTAACTGTCACCTCTTTGGTGAAGCTGTCTCTGACTGTCCCATCCAAAATCAGAAATTCTAACACTCTTCATTTTTCTTTACCTTTATTTTAATAAATAACAGTTATTTCAGAAATACTGTGATAGTCCTCCCTAGCGATAAGATAATACATTATTGGAGTAACTATCATCTTTAATCCTATAATGGAATAAAAATGTGTGCTTCTTGCTTTACTGGCCTGGCTCAGTGGTTGCGAGTTGACTCATGAACCAGGAGGTCACGGTTGGATTCCCTGTCAGGGCACATGCCCTGGTGTGGGCTCCATCCCCAGTGCAAGGTATACAGGAGGCAGCCAATCAATGATTCTCATCATTGATGTTTTATCTCTCTCTCCTCTAAAATCAATAAAAATGTATTTAAAAAGCAAATAAAGTTTGTGTTTCTCTAATACTTCAGTAACCCAGTTGTCGGGGGCTGAGTTTTTTTTAGAATTGATTTGCTTGTAAAAGGGGTTATGGGATGTTGAATATTCTTGGTCAGAAGTGAGTTGGTTGGCCATGGCTAAGATCAGAATGGCAGTCTGCTTCAAGTACAGCCGCCTGGAGAAAAGGCAAAGTTATATATATATATTTTTTATTTTTTTTTTCAACGAAAGAGAAAGTTTGCACTGTTGGTTCTGGAGGCCCAAGAACCCTAGCCTGCCTTCTCGTTGGGAAAGAGGAGCCGCCTCCTCTGAACCACATCCCTGTGTGCGGTAGACATCGTGAGCTGCCCTAACAAAATGCCCTAGTCCGGGGGGTGTAAACAGCGGCGATTTATTTTCCCACGGTTCCGGAGGCTGAAGTTCAAGTTCATGTCCAGTAAGGGCTCTCCTCTGGGGTCGCAGCAGCTGTCTTGCTGTGCGCTCACGTGATCGCTGCTTTACATGTCCTGAAGAAAGGGGAGGAGCGCTTGTAAGGACAGTAATCCTGTTGGATCAGGGCTCCACCCTTTTGACTTCAGTTAGCCTTCCTTTCTCACTCTATACCCAGCCACACTAGAGATGAAGAGCTTGACCGTATGAATTTTGGAGGTCCATATGCATTCATTCCAAAACACACTGCATCCCAAATTATTTCTACTTGTCGATTTAGTTCAATTAAACATTTTTTTAATATATTTTATTGACTTTTTTACAGAGAGGAAGGGAGAGAGATAGAAAGTCAGAAACATCGATGAGAGAGAGACATTGATCAGCCGCTTCCTGCACGCCCCACAGTGAAGATGTGCCCACAAGCAAGGTACATGCCCCCGACTGGAATCGAACCTGGGACCTTTCAGTCCACAGGCCGATGCTCTATCCACTGAGCCAAACCGGTCTCGGCTAAACAAACATTTTTTGAGAGCCTTTTATACATATGGGTACTTGCTAAGTACAAAGGAGGCCAAAGTGAATTATTCCATGCTCAAGAAATTAGTACTTTAGTGAGGGAAGAAAGCATGGATACAACTAACTAGAAAAAGGTGGTCAGTGTTTTCTCTAATTTTGAAGGGTGAGTAAAAATTTACTAGGCAGATTTTTGTAGGAAAGAGACATTTAGGCCAGGAGGTTAGCATGAGCAAAGGTGTGGTGTGTTCGGGAAGTGATATTGTGGATAATGTCAAGTAAAATCGAGAGTGGTAGACTTGAATATAATATTATATGAAAAAGTAGAGAATACCTAATGTGTTGCTTTCTATAATGAAGAGCAGCATTTTAGTAAAGTAGGAATGATTGGCATTTATCTACATGAGACTACAGAGGTACAGCCGAAACCGGTTTGGCTCAATGGATAGAGCATCGGCCTAGGGACTGAGAGGTCCAGGGTTCGATTCCGGTCAAGGGCATGTACCTTGGTTTCGGGCAGTCTCCAGTCAGGGGCGTGCAGGAGGCAGCTGATGTATGTTTCTCTCTCATCAATGTTCCTAACTCTCTATCCCTCTCCCTTTCTCTCTGTAAAAAATCAATAAAATATATTAAAAAAATACAGTGGTACAAAGATTAAATGAAAATACCACAGATTAAAGGATGGGGATGCCACTAACGCAGTGTTTAGGGGGAATTTATAGTCTGAGATGCCTGTATTGGAAAAGAGAGAGGCCTCAAATCAATTCTCTCAGCGTCTTCCTTAAGAAACTAGAAAATGAAGAGCAAGTGAAACCAAAATAAGACTAAAGACAGGAGTAGAGAGCAGACGTTGGTGATACAGAAAACAGAAGAGCGTAGAGAATATCACTACAACCAAAAGTTCATTCCCGAGAGCAATAAAGTCAATACACCTTTAACCAAGATTGTATGTTGAGTAATTTCTTATTGTATCCCAGACATGTGAGTTATTGTGGAGACTCTGGGTTCTATTATAAACCAACCGCTCTGTCTGATAGGACAGGGAATACATACTCTCCTTGCGGGGGAAGCAGGGATTACACGGGAGCATTTACATAAAAATCACAGGTTTTAAATAGGACGACAAATACAGTACCGGGCTATCGCAAAACCATGGCGTGCCGGAGACACACAGTTCTCCATCGAGTTGAAATCGTCTTCGCCACCGCTCCTCCTTCCCCTGCCAGAGCGCATCTCTCTCTCTGAGCCTCCCTCGAACCCCGGCACCTTGACTCCAGATGCTCCGCTCGGTTTCCTGACATGTGGCATGTGCCCCGGTCCTCCCTCCCGGAGAGAAGCCGTATACTGGCAGCTGGTGCGCAGACGCAGCCCAGAAGGAGCTGAGTACTGTCTGCACAGTAACGTCCAAAAGGTAGAATCGGCTGCTACCATATAACAGTTTCGGGGGTGGGCTAGCTGGTAACCCAGAGCCCAGTAATTCATCGGAACCGACCCGTGGCCTCTTCCTTAGTCTTCCTAGTAAGAGTTTTTACATTAATTTTCTCATTTAATTATTACTGCAGCTCTTCATTCAGCAGCTGTCACTGTCATCACCGCGTCTAAGGAAATTCCCAGAGAGGTGAAATGCACAGGTTTCCTCAGGGAAACAAGTGTGTCTGCATCACCCTCAGTGCCTTTCTTCTTAATATTCAAAAGGAAGTTATTTTCATCTGTCCCTTCAGTTGAAAAAATTCTTTTTTAAAAAAATATATATATTTTATTGATTTTTCACAGAGAGGAAGGGAAAGGGATAGAAAGCCAGAAACATCGATGAGAGAGAGACATCGATCAGCCGCCTCCTGCACGCCTCCCACTGGAGTTGTGCCCATAAGCAAGGTACATGCCCTTGACCGGAATCGAATTTGGGACCTTTCAGTCCCCAGGCCAACGCTCTATCCACTGAGCCAAACCGATTTCAGCGAAAAAATTCTTAATATTATAGGATGCCAGGTCTAGAGCCATGAGTAGCAAGGGGGTCACATTATTTCAATAATGCAAGGTTAAAAATTCAATTCCTTTGTCACTTTTTCCTAAACCGCTTAAGACCGGGTTTAATCGAGGCTACTCTCTTCTTTTCGCAAATGTTGACGTTTGTTGTCGGTGCTGTCCAAATGAGTTCCCTATAAATAATTGAGGAATTTGTTCATTTTAACACTATTTTCTATGTCAATACTTGAACATGTTTCCTTCCATAAGAATAACGAATCATCGCAACCAGCGAGCCAAGATAGGCACCGATGCTTTTACTGTTCTGTTCTCAGAAGGAACCTGGAACTGAAACTCCACTCTGAATAAAAATCCTCCACGATTTAGATAACAAGTTGTATCTTTCATCAAGAGACAAACGTCTCTTCCTCACAAAGACAGACTTGTGTATTCTGGCTGATAAATATTTACTTTTGGTCTGACCAGATTAGATTCTCTCATCGCAGACTGTTTGCGTCTCTGTAAATAGTATTGTTATCAGGCTGGAGCTAGTGTTTTCAGGTTTCCGCACACAGGCTGCCTGACAAATCATTAAATGCGGTTATTATTTAAAAGCCCGTTGGAATTAGCCCTTGGTGTGCCATACGTGTCTATTCTACAGATGCAGGTGGCGGATTTTTAAAATTAAAATGCAGAATATCCTTTCGTGTGGGGATGGTTTCCGTCCTGGATGCATGCGTGGCAGTTAACTGATTAAATACTAGCTTACGCTGTGGGTTAATGAGTATTTGTAGTAGAGGGCATGTACCTTCCTCTTCAAAAAGTAAGGAAAGTATTGTTAACCCTTCCCACTTTAGGTTAAATTTTAAAAGAAATTAAACAGATGCATGTTTTTAATAAAGTATCTTTTGCTCACAGCTTTCTTTTTGGGGGGTAGAGAGGGAAGAAGTGGGGATGATGGTGCTGTGCTGGTGGTAAAAAAGCACCTTTTACTGCTTCTCTCTCTGCTGGTTGAAAAATGAGCAAAATATCAAAGTAGTTAGGAACATGTTAAAGGTAGAAACCTCCATATCAAATAGACCTTGAACGAGCTGCTTTCCCTTCGTTTCCTTCTCTGTAAACTATGGATAGAAACGCTACTTACAAATTCCTCCCGACAGTAATTTCTGTAAAGGCCTACCCTGTACTTGGGATGTAATAGGCACACGCTAGATCATCGGTTCTCAACCTTTTTTAATGCTGTGACCTTTTAATATAGCTCCTCATGTTGTGGTGACCCCCAATCTTAAAATTATTTTCATTGCTACTTCATCACTGTAATTTTGCTACTGTTAATGAATCATAATGTAAATATCTGTTTTTCGATGGTCTTAGGCGACCTTGCTAGCAGTTTTCAACCTGTGGGTCGCAACCCACAAGTTGAGAATTGCTGCTGTAGAGCCTAAGACCATCAGAAAACACAGATTTTACATGATGATTCATTAATAGCAGCAAAATGACAGTGATGAAGTAGCAACGAAAATAATTTTACGATTGGGGGTCACCACAACATGAGGAGCTGTATTAAAAGGTCACAACATTAAAAAAGGTTGAGAACCACTGCTCTTGATGGTTCTGTCACCCTTCTCTTAACCCTCATCAAAAGATGACTACAGTTTTACTGACATGAAGACATACTGTGTAGCAGCCGTATATTGCAAGGCGAATTTTGTGGCCTGTGATTTGTACACACATGGTAGAAGCACATTAGGAGAAAGTTAAGTATTCAGTGCGTCTGGGAATTTTACAGTAGGTTACTAGCATCGGGTACTGTCCAAGATACAGAATCATGGATACTCTGTGAGCCTAGTATGTCTGCACTGACTATTGGTCAAGTGCCCTTATCAGTTGTAATGACAGGTCAGTGAGAAATCTGGGTGTGGCTCAGAGACACCGAGCTTCAGACTTTAAGTAACTGTAGGCAGCGAGCTGTAATGGTTTTGTACATGAAGACAGGTCTTAATGGAACGGAAGGAAGGAGCACTGGAGTAGGAGTCCAAAGATCAGGATTATTCTACCTGTCAGCACTCAGCATCTCCTTGGTCAAGATATGTTTTTCTTCTTGTTTTTCCTCACCATGGAAAGTGGAGGGCTGGATTGTATCTTTAAGATCCCAAACGTAATGAACCAGTGCCTTTCAGTGCATTGTAATGGGCTTGCCTCGTACAAAAAACTGCTTAGAGCCAGCAGAGGGAGCACGAAGCATGAATGTATGCCTGGATCTTAGGAAAACTGGGGAGTCTATGTGGTTAAACATTAACTACAGTTTTTATAAAACAGGAGATTATTTCTTATCAAGTTCTGCCCATCTTGATTTGAGCTATAATATTATCCTGAAATAGTGACATTTTTACAACCAGTGGTAAAATTTTACCTCTAATTATTGGTAGTTAAATAGAACTGTGTTCTAAAAAGACATTTAAAATGGTTATTCTTGGGGATCACTGTGGTTTATGTTCTGTATTGTTAAACATATTTTAATTGAAAAACATTTTTAATTTCATATCAGAAATATTCTGGTTGATACTGCAGTAACTCCTGTTTGGACTTAGCTCAGAACTAAAAGGGACTGTAGCTTCAAATATTACAGGCTTTTAAAATCCCATGTAAGTGATACCTCATTTATCTAGCATCCCTGAGAATTATGGAGTTCCACATACTTTCCAGATAACAAAAGTATGTTCTATGAAAGCACTATCTTAAAAAATGCTTTGCGAGTATTTCAGCCAAGACATCTCGCTGTTGCAGACTCACAAGTTTGTAAGGAACAAGACTTGGGGCACGTTTGCATCCATTTCTGGAGGCCGCTGGGATATTGCCATGACTTGGACAGTTGTACTGCACAATAATAGAATATTGAGTTTGTTCCCACTTTGATCTTAAAACCCTTTTCTTGTTGTTGTTGTTTTTTGGAGGGGAGGGTTTTCACTAGTAAATTTAAATTTTCCCCGTTTCCACATATTTCCATCCTGGTTTTCCCTTCTTCACTGATTTTATTACGTAGAAGTTTTAGCTAAGGAAGGTAATAACTCGCGTAGGATTGGGTTAAATCTAGTTAAGACTCAGAGCTGAATTCACAGCTCTCTCTCGGGCATCGGTAACCACTCCATGCTAGGGAATCTTTCTCCGTTTGTGGTTTGGATTGATGTCTTGAGCCGGGGACAGGAGGCTGGCCCGAATTTGAGGATGAGTCACGGTAGAGGTGGGTTTCCTGTGAAGTCACTATAAATACACAGAGTTAGTTTGTGGGGTTTTCAAGATGTCTGAAAAGTAAGTCCAAATTAGGGGTAGTTTTTCTTTTGAGATAAATTAAGTTACCAAGGTTTTAATTTACTTAGGTCATTCGTACTAAATAGCGTTTCTGACCAAATTTAGTCAAAATTAGAAAAATCTGCTTAATAATCCTTTTACTTATTAGATATTTTTCCACTGAATTACTTTAGCGTTAAAAAATATTGCATGAATGACTGTGAAAAATAAAAGTAATTGTCTTTAAGCTTAAGGATAGAATCTCTTTTTTCACTTGCTTGTGTTTTTGGTACAACTACCAGATCATACATTGACAAGTCATGTATTTTAGCCGTTATTTTTAAAATATTCTCACTCATAATAATTACTGTAACATTGTTTTTAAAGTTGATCATCTTTCAGTTTTCACTCTGTCTTCCTGACTTAGTTACATTACCCAGGAGAAACTCAATTCCAGGTATATTTATTGCTTTCCCTTTTTTGTTTGGGCATCCATTTATGCCTCTGAGTCTTGCCAAATACTCTGCTACAACTGACCCCCCAAGATCTTTGTCTCAAAAAGTTCTGAAATTTCGTTTGTTCCAGGAAATGTATGGGAACCAATTAGAAGACTCTTACTGATTACCCTCTTTATACATTTCCATGTAAACCATACACTATCCTAATTTACTTTTACCTTTTTACTTCCATCACCTTTAAAATAATTTGTGCATTAAAAAATACATACCCCTAATACACTTCACTGTTATGATCAGTAATTCTTTAATCAGCAGTTTTACTTCAAGGAATAGTCTCTCCCCTCTAGTAGAATAAAAATTGTGTACAAGGGATAGATAGGGAGAAACCAAGATGGCGGCATAGGTAAACACCTAAACTGCGGCCTCGCACAACAATTTCAAAACTACAACTCAAAGACAAAAAGGACATCATCCAGAACCACAGGAAAGCTGGCTGAGTGGGAATTCTATAACTAGAAGGAAAGAGAAAAGCACTCTGAGACTCAGAGGAGCTGCAGGAGGCAGAGGTACTTAGTTACTCGGAGAGGTACTTAGACTGGCAGCTGAGTGCACCACTGGCTTTCTCAAGTGGGAGGGAGACACAAGCTCCCAATTGCACTGAACTCCAGTTGTGGACGAGGCTCTGAGGACCTAGACTCATACAGGTTGAAACTGGACCGTCAGGAAAGAGAAAAGTGCACTGAGACTCAGAGGAACTGCAGAAGGGGACCCAGATTCATTTGGGGAGAAACTGGACTGTCTGGCGGTGAGTGGAGCTTGAGGGCGGCTTTCTCTCGGAGGTGCTTGCAGCGATTACCATGAGACACTGAGACCCAGGGGTCAGTTAGGGCAAGGCTGACTGGAAACCAATGCCCTGAGATTCCGCTCCATCCAAGCTGAGCACAGAGGCTTTTGCAAGTCTTGTCTCATAAGGCTGTCTCCATCACAGACATTCTCCCTGTGTAGACACAGCTGATCCTCATATCCAATTGGCCTGAAGGTCAATTCCCCCCAGTGATACCAACAACCATCAGGACTTAACTACAACAAGGCTATACACACAGTCCACAAAGGGGTGCACCAAGTGTGTCCATCTCAAGTAACTGGGGAGGCAGAGCTACAGGGCCATATAGGACACCTAGTACACAAAGCCACTCTATTAACTCAGGGAAGCAGTGAAAATGCGGAGACAAAGAAACAGATCACAAATGAAAGAAATGGAGGAAAACAAACAACTGGATATAGAGTTAAAAACCACAGTATAATGTTTTTCAAGAATTTCTTAGAGAAGATCAATAAATTTAGCTAGACCCTTGAAGATATGAAAAAAGGACCAACTAGAAATTAAACACATACCCTAACCGGTTGAATCTTGTTTTCTACCTTTTTGATAGCATTTTCATTCCACTCTTTTTACTTTCCCGTTTTGCCTCTGTGATTTGCCTTCTATATAGAAATGCCTTTTCTCTTGCATAAATCTTTTTCCTTCAAAAAAAGATTCTATGTAAGATCTAATGCCTTCATGAAACTTCACTAGACTATTCCATTTCAAAGAAATCTCTCTCTTAGACATATGCTTAGTTTTATACAATTTCACACTTATTTATTCAGTAATTATTTCACTTAATTATTTTTCTTCCAACTGTATTTAGGTATAGTTTTAGAGAAGTTTCTTGCCTCTGTTAATTTGCTTTGTATAACATCCAGCATTACCAATTAGTGTTTAAGGAATTTTTATTCTTAATGTTAAAACTTAATCTAGAAAGAATACCTAGTAACCTTGTTTTCAGTGAATATCTCATTTAAGCCATCTTAATTAGTTAGCAATTTTCCTAAAAAGATATTCAAAGTAATATTTTATTTAACAGGATTTCACTAAAACATATTAGAGTAATGTTTCTGATATTTAAAAAAAATTACTACAAATTATACCTCAAATTTATATGGAAAAGTACATGGAAGCAGAATTGCTTTTATTTTTAAGCTGTCATCTACTTATTAGTTATAATAGATTTAATATCATAAGCACATAATTATGTATACTTGAAGCATTCAGGATTGTTTTGTCTTCTTGGTGAATTGGCTTTTTTATCATTATAAAATCTTTCTATCTTTAATAATAATATTCTTGTCCTGAAATCTACCATGTCTAATATTAATAGAACCACTCCAGCTTTCTTATGACTAGTGTTTATATCCCTTTTATATTGTTGTAATGTTAACTTATCTGTCTCTTAATATCTACAACTGTTACTATTGTAAACAGCATGTATTTAGGTCTTGCTTATTATCCAGTTTGACAATCTCTACCATTTCATTAGAGTGTTTAGCCATTTATGTTTAATGTAAATTAGCTTTAGCTTTTGAAATTTGATCTTTTTTAGATTTGTTAGGGTAAATTTGAGAATGCAGTCATGATTACTGTGGGTTAGATGAACTCTGCTTCTAAAGGATGGTCTTTCTAGAATTCAGCTGCAGGCCCATGTTCAGTTGGTTTTATCCACTCTGGCTGGTGGCAACTCCAGAAACCTCTGTGCCGTTTTCAGCTGCTCGGTAGTTGTTTAGCCACCACACTTTGTGGGGTTTTCTCTGTCCTGTGCAGCTTAGGGTTTAGCCAAACACTAAGGAAGAGCCTTTGGCAGATTTCTGGACCTCCCTCTTGCCTTTCTCTCCCGTCTTCTATCTGCCCTGCAAATCCTAGCTGCCACAGCAGCCTCCAATTCATATCTGTGTCTTATCAGCTCAGCACAATATTATTGAGCGTGCTATTTGGGTTCCACTATTCTGAACTACAGTCTGGAATGTTCCTCTAGCAGAGACGCACCATATATAGGTCTCTCTTCTTTTAGAGGTCAGAATCTTGCACTTCAGATGTTGTACAACATCTGAAAACAGTTGTTTCATGTATGTTGTCCAGTTTTTTAGTTGTTTACGACAAGAGAGTTATTCAGTACCAGGATGCTCATCGTTGTCAGAGGCAGAAATCTGATTATATGTATATCTAAAGTTATTCTTTTTGAGAAATAAAAATATAAAGCTATAAAATTACATTGTATTAAATAATCTAATCCAACACAGTTAATTGAAAGATGACAAAATTGAGATAAAACAAGCTCATGTAGACTTGTCATAAATTACACTGTGACTTACTCAAAGTCATTTCATAACCCAAGCTTTCTAAATGTTTGTCTGATTTTCCCACTATAGTAATCTTCTGAAAATTTCTTCGATGTTTGAAATATAATTTTAACTTGTCAATTTTTTTATACTTCAGAACCCTTATACTTTAAACATTCCTCTCACTTCATTTTTGTCCCGTCAATAGCATTGTTCATCTTGCTATTCACACAAGCATGAAACAAAGAATCCTCCTAAGTGTGTTGTAGAATGATTGACATTCTGTGGAACTATGTAATTCCATGTAAGACCTAGCAAAGAAGACACTAAGTTATTTTAATATAATTGGAGTCTCTATTTTGTTTGTTTTTTGTTTTTGTTTTTCCAGTTTGTTTTCCTTGCTGTCTAAAAAGCACAACAAAGTTCTGGAACAAGCTACACAGTCCTTGAGAGGGTCGCTAAGTTCCAATGATGTTCCTCTACCAGATTATGTAAGTAGTTACCGTTACTTTGTCAATAGACAGTTTTCCTTTCATTGCTAAACGTGCAAATAACAGTACCTCTCTCTCCTCAAGATCTGCCTGTGATGCTGGTGCCCTAGGAATCTCTTGACTACAGTGGTACCTTGACATACGAGTTTAATTCCTTCCATAATCTTGAGGTGTAGGAAACTATGAGAAGCTTGAATTGCGGTAAACTGGTGGGTCATGTGGAGCCGGCCGATCCGCCCGATGACTCCTATCTCAAATGTTGCTCGTATTTCAAAGCAAAAATAGCTCGTATCTCAAAAATCTCGTGTGTTAGGGCACTCGTATCTCGAGGTACCACTGTACACAAATGAAGGAGTGACATCTTAAGTCAAGGGAAACCATTTTAATGATTGCTAACAAATGGTTGAAGAAAGTCAACCTAAACCAATGATTTTTCATAATTGGAACTCTTGTTACCTTAGTCAAAAAAGCCTCTCAAACGAATTACAGAAACGTAAAAGGAGGGTTTTTGTAGGAAGTAAGCAAAGGTTTCTCACTCAAGGGAAGGACCCAAACACGGATTCCATAGAGAACGAGAACCTGATACTGAAAAGCTGTTGGATTCAAGAATAGACTGTCTTCCTGAGTCCTTTCATTTCTGTTCTCTGCTGCTTTTGCCTCAGTTTTATCCTCCTGCTTACTCCAGGCCGGGTTACTCCAGTTGCTGACTGAAATAGCAACCCCAGCCCCTCCTCTCCTACCTCCTGAGCCATAGCATGTCTGTGTGCGTCCCGCCATTAGACAGAGTCTTCAAAGTCCTGGGAAAGAGACTCCCATTGGCTCTGCCCAGATCAGGTGCTGCTCTGCTCCTGTCAGCCATGCCAGCCACATCAGCCTTGGTTCTTCCACTTTAAAGCTGAAGAGCAAGCATAACACCACACGCCCTCATCCTTAAGGATGAGGCTGGCCATTATATTGTAATAGGAAGGCGAATGCATTCTGAGTGCCCAGATCGGGCAGTGCCACTCTCTGCGACATCTCTTACATTGTAGGACATGGCGCAGTTGAGGATGTAAAAACCATCTTGTGCTAAACCGCAGAAGTGGTTCATCAGGCTCTATCCAATGGGACCACTCTGAACCCCCAGACAACAGCTTAGTGGGCTGATATCTACAAACTTTATGGGCGAGTTTGTAGGTTCTGATTTTGAAGTGGCGATGCATACCAGACAGCCAGAGGGTTGTTTTGCTCGTTTCCTGTGGTTTGTTTCGTTTCTAAAAGGTTGTGCTGATACAAGACTGTGGGAACAGCACCCAGTCCGGATCCGGCGCTGATAAACAGAGAGCTGTGTGCAGCCACGGCCTGAGCGGCTATTTTTCTCCTCGCTTATTTATTTATTTTGTGTGTGTGTGTGTGTGTGTGTGTGTGTGTGATAGGATCTGTCATCCCATTGAGGCATTAAGATGATAATTCCAAAGTACTTCTCTCTCTCACACACACACACACACACAAAACACTTATCTTTTCAGGTTTTCCTGAATATTCTCAACTTTCAAAAAATTAGTATAATAGCTCCCTGACCTCTATCCTTGCCGTGACTTGTTATACGGAAACTGTGTCGTCTTCATGGGAACCTGTAAAGATCAGCGTGGCAGTGGGGATTGGGTTTATTAGGAGTTTGAATTTGGTTCCTCTATAAATGTTTTGTTATTTTTGTACCATTATCATTTGATTTACGTAGTATTTCTCTGTGGTTATTCCACGCAAAAAAAAAAATGTAAACACTCTTGAGATTGCCCTAGCAGCATTCCCCTTGACTAAGAATCCATAAAATGGTATTTCTTTGAGAAAACGGGTCATATTTCATGGTGTTCACCAGTGATGGAGGTGATGGTGCAGTGAGGGGATGTTGAACTCTAACAGACAGACAAATTCTCCTATTGAGCATCACAGTTGTTAGAGTCACTGACTGTTTTCTTCTGGCATGAAATTTTCACTGAGTAAACAGGAATTTCTGAAAGCATCTGCTCCTGGAAATACTGGGAAAATTCCATTTGGAATCGGTCATTCACAATCCTCATTTTAATATGAACTTGAATTTTGCTGCCTCTCCTCAGTTAATTAAAGAGGGTGGGTACCACTGATGCAGCGCTAGTGATGACGGCTGAGTCACTCCTTCTGCCCCTGGTCTGAAGGTGATGGAGGAGAACAGCGACCTTAAAAGTAAGCGCTGGCATATGTTCTGTTTTAGTGATAACTCGGTGTGTGTTTTTATTCGCCCTTCCCATTGCTCAGACACTGTGAATCAGTGTTTTACACCTTTGAAACCATCTTTTCATTCTCATTCTCTTTCAAATTGGTCGTTAAGTGGGAAATAAAATACATTCCTCCCTCTTCTTCCCCAGAAATTTTACTTAAGTGTCTTTGCCAGCCAACAGCCGCATAAAATTCTGCGATAAAAAGGAAAGTGGAAGGGTCTTAAGGCAGCCGTGGGTGCCCTGATGTACACTTTCCACACCAGGATTGGATAAACCACATGAGCACAGATTTTGAATAAGTGCTGAAAACAAAGATGTGTTTTTATTCTCACTGTAGTACATAGAGTACTTTCAGTCTATCTAGAGGTTTCTGAGTTTATTAAGAAAATGTTTATTCTCATTAGACTGTATAATTCACAAGCCAATTGAATAACAACATAGAAGAAAGCAAATAACAAGTTACAAAAACATTCGTGTTATTATTCTGGTACAGCCATGTTTGCCTGAATGTGTCGGGGGAAACCTCAAGCCTCGCACCAAGTGGTAGATAAGGAGGAAGTGCCCCGGGCGCTTAAGGGAAATACCAGTTACGCTCAGGTCCCCGTGCAGGGAGAGTGCTGGCTGGTGCGCAGGCTCCCTGGGGCAGGGAAGGTGTTTAGGAAATAAGGGAGGTTCAATCGGCGTGGCTAAGCTTCAGTGTCTTTACGTCAGAGTTTCCTAAAACTTCATTCCGTGACTAAAGGGGCAGAGGATTGTTAAAAAAGACGCCACAATTTTTTTTAGAACTCTGGTCATTTACAGTAGAACCTCAATATAGAAAAGAAAAGAAAGATAATAAATGAGTTATACTTGCTTATTCAACTATAAGCATGGTTTTTAATATTGAATATTGTCACAATGTCGTACAAACTTTGTTTTCCTAATTTCTAACCATCATCTTAGCAACTATTTGAGATTAGAAGAATCTAACTTGTATTCTAGGTGGAACCATACGGGACCAAGTTATATTTACTGCCCTTTGATCATCAAAAGATTTTTTTAATCTTTCCTTAGGACAGACTCTCCCATTTCATTCCAAGCAATGAAACGCAAAGGCACAAGCCAGAATGAGCAAGAGCCAGAATCAGAAAAACCCATTTCCTTTCCTTATTACAAAGCTAAGCAACATTTTCCAACACCTTTGCACCTTGACGGGGGGGAGAAAGGAGGAAAGAGGAGGAGGGAGGAGGGAATGTCTGACTATCTCTGAGTGGGGGAATGTAGGTGGAAGTGCTATAACCACTGCACCATCTTGCCTCCCTTCCCCTCATCATCTGCTAGCTAGATGCAGGAAATCCAGTGGGAGGGAGAGCCTGAGATCTTAAAATCATCTCATGGAAGGCAAACTGGGTATGTTGGACTGGTATGAAAAGCAGCAATAAAGCTTTACTACATTAAAAAATATGGACAAAGGGTCCGAATAGACATTTCTCCAAAGACAGCATACAAGTGACATAGCACATCAAAAGGTGCTCAACATCATTAGCCATTAGGGAAATGCAAATCAAAACCATAATGAAGTCCACACCCACTAAGATGACTGTAATGAAAAAGGCAGATAATCACATGTGAGGTATGAAGACATTAGAATCTTTATATTACTGCTGGTGAGAATGTAAAATTAGAAACCAAGATGGCAGCATAGGTAAACACTTAAACTGCTGCCTCGCACAACAATTCCAAAACTACAACTAAAAGACTAAATGAACACATCCAGAACCACAGGAAAGCTGGCTGAGTGGAAATTGTATAACTAGAAGGAAAGAGAAAAGCACATTGAGACTAAAAGGAGCTATAAAAGACTGAGGTACAGAGATGGGTGCAGAGAGGACTGGTGGCTAGTGCGTGGCTGGCTTTCTCAAGCAGTAGAGAGATGGAAGCTCCCAACTGTGCTGAACTCCAGTTCCGGGCAAGACTCTGGGGACCCAGACTCATTCCAGGGGGGGAATCTGGACTGTCAGGAAAAGAGAAAAGCACACCGAGACTCAGGGGAGCTGCGGAAGGCAGAGGTCCAGAGTCACATGAACACAGAGAGGACTGACTGCTGAGTGTGCAGCTGGCTTTCTCAAGCGGGAGGGAGACAGAAGCTCCCAACTGCGCTGAACCCCAGGTCTGGACAAAACTCTAGAAACCCAGACTCATTCAGAGGGAATCTGAACTGTGTGGCCGTGGGCAAAACTCAAGGGCAGCTTTCTCTCAGAGATGTTTGCAGCGATTACTGAAGGACACTGAGACCCAGGGACTTCATAGGGCAGAGCTGACAGGAAGCCAAGGCTGTCTGCTCCACCCTGAGACTACACCCCATCGAAGCTAGGCACAGAGGCTTCTGCAATTTTGCAAGTCTTATCTCATAAGGGTGTACCCAGCACAGAAGTTCTCCCAGCGTAGAAACAGGTGATCCTCACAGCCTGGAGGTCAGTTCTCCCAGTGATACCAATAACAATCAAAACTTAACTACAAAAAGGCTGTGCACACAGTGTACAAAGGGGTGCACCAAGAGTGTTCACCTCAGGTAACTGGGGAGGCGGAGCCACTGGGCCCTATAGGACACCTCGCACACAAAGCCACTCTATTAACTCAGGGAAGCAGCCAAAATCTGGATACAAAGAAACAGGTCACAAATGAAAGAAATGGAAGAAAGCAAATGACTGGATATAGAGTTCAAAACCACAGTTATAAGGTTTTTCAAGAATTTTCTAGAAAAGGCTGATAAATTTAGCGAGACCCTTGAGGATATGAAAAAGGACCAACTAGGAATTAAACAGGCACTGACTGAAATTAGTCTATCTTGTGTGAATTTTATCTCGATGAAGCCATTTAACAAAAATGGGCAGGGTGGGAACCGGATGGAGGGGAGCTATGGAGGGAAAAAAGAGGAACAGTTGTAATAATCTGAACAATAAAGATTTATCAAATTAAAAAGAAAAGAATGTAAAATTATACAGCTGCTTTGGAAAACTATTTGCAATTCCTCAAAAGACTAAACAAAGAATAACCATATGAGCCAGCATATGGTCATAAATGCCCCTAAGGAATTGAAAACATGCGTCCATGCAAAAAAGTGAATGTTCATAGCACCGTGATTCATAATAGCCCCCAAATGCCAACAACCCAAATGTCTGTCACTGGTCCATGGATAAACAAAAGATGGTACGTCCATGCAATGGGATATTACTCAACAGTAAAAAGAAATGAAATATGCTCACTCAGCAGCACATACACTAACAGCAATGAAGTGTGATGCGTGCTTCCAGTGGAGAAAGCTTGAAACCGTGCTAAGTGAAAGAAGCCAGTAACGAGGCCACGCAAGCAAGTCCGGCAGAGACGAATAGTAGACGGTTCGGGTGGGCAGTGAGTGCTAGTGGCACTGGTTTTCTCTGGGGGATGATGGAAATATTTTAATATTAGACTGCGGGGCAGTTATATATCTCTGAATATACTAAAAACCATGGAGTTGAACATCTTAATTCCGTGAAGTCTATGATGTGTGATTTTATCTCACTGAAGCCATTTAACAAAAAGGTGGTTCTTGGCCCTAACCAGTTTTCCTCAGTGGATAGCGTGTCCGTCTGTGGACTGAAAGGTTCTGGGTTCGATTCTGGTCAAGGGCACGTGCCCGGGTTGTGGGTTCCATCCCTGGTGGGTGGTGTACAGGAGGCACCTGATCAATTATTCTCGGTCATCATTGATGTTTCTATTTCTTTCTCCCTCCCTTCCTCTCTTGAATCAATAAAAAAAATTTTTTTTTAAATAGTCTAAAAAGAAAGTGGTGCTTGGAGCACTAGAAAAAAACAAGTACTATTCGTTGAATGTAATAGCAGGTAGACATCCATCAGCTTATGGCATGAGGGTAAATGCAGGAAAATAAATCTTACACTTTGAAAAACAATATTTTCAAGGAAGAAAAACATGTTTCTTGTACAGTGATTTGACTTTAGAAACTGCTAGTCAATGAGATACACAGTTATGCAAAGGTATGTGTATTTTTCAGCCTTGGTTGAGAGCAAAAAGGAAAAAAAATGAGAACAAGTAAAATAACCATCAATAGGAGACTGAATAAAGTTCATATTCATTCAATACCATATTCTGCAGTCATTTTTAAAAAGTGGATTCAGTCTATGGGTTTATATAAAAAGATATAACACTTAAATCAGTTTTTTAAAACCCACACATTATAGCACACAGGTTAATGTACATGTCTGTTTTAAAATATGCATTTAATTTTTCTAGAATAATGTACGAGAAACCATTAGTGGTTACCTGTGGGAAGTAAGGCTGAAGGGTTGAGAAAGTAGGACTTTATAGTTTTTACATTAATATTCTTCTTCAGAGCTATACATCTTGACATCTTTTTAAAGTGCATACACCATTTAGCTCCCTTCTTTCTTCCTCTTTATTACTTTTAGATGATTTTAGACTTATAGAACAATTTTAAGGAATTTTTATATGCCCTTTCTCTTTTGGAAATGTCTTACATAACCACGGACCATTTATCAAAACGAAGAAATTACCCTTGGTACAGTACTGTTAACTAAAATACAGACCTCATGTGAATATGGCTAGCTTTGACACCAATGCCCTTATTCTTTTCTGGGATCCAATCCATTTTGTCTCCTTAGTCTTTCCTGTCCTTCGTGACCTTGACACTTTAGAAGAGAGCTGGTCCGTTATTTCGTACCAGGCCCCTCACCTGGGTTAATCTGACGTTATGCATTGCCGGGAAGGATACCGCAGAGGCAATGTGCCCTTCTCAGTGCTTTGTGTACATGATGCTGGTGTCACTGGTGATGTTTACCTACTTTACTTTGAACACCTCACTAGGGTGACGTCAGCCAGGTTTCTTCACGGTAAACCTGCCAGCTTTCCCTTTTTAGTTACTATATATTTTGGGGAGATTCTTTGAGATCATGCAAATAAGATCCTGTTTCTCTTTAAACATTTTCCCACGTATTGTAGCATCCTTTGATCGATCTTGCCTGCAGCATATATTACTACTTTATTAATGATTTTCTGTTTGTCTGATTTCTCCTACTTTCATTCATGGAAGTCTTCTGCAAGGAGACTTGCACCTCTCCTAACGTGTTTATTTAGGCAGTTATTATTTATGGCGGTATGGACTCCCGGATACTAATTTTATTCCCTGTTTTATAAACCGGGCCTATTATTTCATCGGTACATAGTTCCGACTTTGGCCATGGGGAGCTCTTTCAAGTTGTGTTCTTTGACCTTTGAATTTGCACCTCTCTTTTTTTTTTTTTTCTTCTCTTCTTCCCTCATTTCTTCCTTCTCTCTCTCTCTCTCTTTTTTTTTTCTTCTCTTCCTCCCTCATTTCTTCCTTCTCTCTCTCTCTCTTTTTTTTTTAATATATTTTATTGCTTTTTCACAGACAGAAAGGGAGAGGGATAGAAAGTCAGGAACATCGATGAGAGAGAGACATCGATCAGCTACCTTCTGCACATCCCACACTGGAGATGTGCCCGCAAGCAAGGTACATGCCCCCAACCGGAATCGAACCCGGGACCTTTTAGTCCACAGGCTGACACTCTATCCACTGAGCCAAACTGGTCTCGGCCTTTTCTCTTTTTTTAAAAAAAAATTTTTATTAGATCCTCAAGATGTTCCAACTCATCTTGTATTTCCCCCGATCCAGCCCTAAAATCAGCCAATTCTCCATGGAGGATCATGAAATTTAAATGGATGTCTTTCCTAGTTACTTTCCTAATGCAGAAACGAGTGTAAAAAACACACTAACAGCCCAAGATGGTGAATAAGGCTGGTGAACATCCCTGAAGAACACAGCTGCTTGGAACTTACATAGATCCCAAGCCCCACCTTGATTAGGTCCCAGGAAGTTTGCTCTTTAATGCGATTGATTTTAAAATCAGATAAATAAAGCCTGTGGCGAGTGAGCCAGCTCCCCAGCCAGCCTGCCCCTTTTTTTACTAATTAAAAGCCAGGCCCGACTTAAACCTAAGACCGGTGTTCTTGGCTGTATTATAACCCGGCTTTGGATGCACTTCTGAACGAGGAATCCTGGAGAGTTTAAGAATGCTTGTGAGGACAGCTTTTAGTTGGAGGGCTTACTCCCTTCTTGGTAAAGTAATAACAGTGATTATGATTACTCCTTCGTTCTTAAAAAGCATACCTCGGTGGAGGGAAAGAATATTGGCCTTTCTTTGTTCCCCCAAAGGAAGTGTGTCTTGTCCCCTGCGTACAGAATATGGCAGAATATTCTAAAGAGTTTTTTTAATTATCGTTAAAAATACTTAAATAACTTTTATGTTGCTTCCTCTGGCTTATAAAAGGAAATAGGATGTGTTTGCATTGAAATCTGGCAATGATTAATTAGCGTTCTAAGTGAAGTTTAAAGAATACAGAAGAAACAACCCGTGCATATTAAATTCAGTAGCAGTGTGTGATAAATTTGTAAAAAGCAGTGATCACATCCTCCCCTCCCCCCTCTTCATTGAAGTAAAAAAAAAAATTCTAACCTGCTACTGGGCAGAGCTAATTTTTTTTAAAAAGCACCTTTTCCAGAGATTTTTTTTTTCAAATTCTTTGTTATTTAAGAAACCATTGTTTTAATTTTCTGTTTGCTCCAATTTTGATGGTTTCCCCCTCTCTCTCCCATTCTGCCTGAGTCTGTAGCTCCTAATAGGAAGGAAAGAAGTCTACGATTTGGAATTTTCTTTGATATATCCTTGATTTACATGGCAAATAGAAAGCAGCTGTCTATTTAAACAT